>ML284919.1:52219-79790 GCA_005239495.1 Nicotiana undulata
CCCCCCCCCTTTTTCTCCTTCCCCCCCCCCTCCCAAACTTTTCTTAAAAAAAAACCACACCCCCCCCCCCCCCCCCGCCGTCACTAGTCTACTGCCTTTCTATGGTGGTTCTTCACCACCTCAGGCCTCTAATGGCCTCCTATATGCTATGGTATCACCATCTCCTAGATCCTTGAGGAGATTCTCAAGGGACCGGGGCAAGTCTGTTTACACCTTTGGATTTTTCTCGCCTGTTTCAAACCATTTGGTTCGACTTTGAGTAAGAACTTCTTATTTTTCGTTTCAAATCCATATTTTCCTAAGGCTATGATCTCGTCTCTATTGTCTTTCTAAAAGTCCTAATTTTTATCTTTGATCTTCTCAGATATGTACAGATCTGAGATGAATCGAACCTATCTCACATGTTTTCGTGAAAGTTTTATGGTTTTTCAACTGGTTCTCTATTTTTCCTAAAACTAGGGTTTACTAAAAATCATCTTCTCCAAAAGCTTTTCTGATTTTCGAATGTTTAATCTTTGTCCTAAGTGTTACTGATTGATTCATGCTAAGACTATATAGACCCTAGTTGATTTACGCTAAAGCCCTAATTTTCTCATATTGTGATTCGATTCTGAGTTATTCGTGTTACTCGTTACAATGTTTTGTTCTGTGCTTTGACTCCCATGATTTCCCCTTAGTCTAACTCAATGTCTTGTGATTTTTTACCCTAGTTCGTCTCTATTAGGGTTTCTTATTCGATTTCTCGACTAATTTCTGTGTGTTATGAAATTTTATTTAGCCTGTTTGTCTATTCGTGGAAACTAATATTTTCTCTCCCCTTAAATCAATACTATTTTGAATTTTTGATTTACCGATTTGTTCTGTCAAAAATTATGTTCTGATTCTTGATTTATTCCGTTGTTTACGACTTTAATTATTTGTCTTACCTTATTTGATCACTTATGATATTTACTGATTCTCCACGATTATTTCCTTAATTGAAATCTTGTTTATTTACCCCTAATTGCTCACTCTTTACTTAAGTCTGACTCGATTTTCTTTCCTTAAATGTATCTTCTCCTTTACCGTTGGGTAATTACCATTAATTAAGGGAAGACTATGCTGATTTTGTGTATAATTGATTATGTGGTTTCCTTAATTGCTGAGCGATTGATCTCATTTACCTTATTCTGTTTTTCTCCTAACTATTATATAAAATCTTCTCAATTCTCACTTATGAAAACGGACATTAGTTCACACGCACCCTTACACTCTAAAAGTTCTATGTTCTTCTCTGTTACTTGTGATATTCATTGGTCTAGCCGGCTATAAGCCAAGGCTAGATATTACACAATATCTGCTTTACATCTCTGTTCTCTTTCCCTAACTGGTATGTCTCTAATTAAATTTTAGAACCTAAACCCTATGTGTTTCATTACTGTTTTAGTTCATCAGTTATGAGTTCCATTTTGTTCCTATTTACTACCCTGTCTAGCATGCCTAATCATGTCTTGCTCAATATGTGATTAGTCTGTCCAAACTATAGTTGCATGTCTACTGTTTTATCTAGCATGTCTAAATCTTGTTTTGTTCAGTATGTGATAGCATGTCTAAACTATGAATGCTTGTGTGATGTTTGCCTAGCATGTTCATTTAAGTTCTTTCCTATTCTGCTTTACTGATGAGATCATGCTAAGTTATCTAGTCTTTCAAGGTAACTCTAGTTGTGTGCTTGATCCTGCCCAGTGTTTCTGTCTTTTCAACATGGCCTTACTGTAATCTTTGCTCTATGTCTCAATCACCTACCTTTATAACTAACTTATTGATTCTATAGTGTTCTTGAGAATTCTGTGCACCTTGATGCTTATATGCTTCATTATACATTGATGTGTATTCTATGTGTCCCCATCCCTCTATCCTAGTGTGGAACATGTGTGCTAAGTATTTCTGAACCTGATTGTTCCATGACCAACTAACATGTTTGCTGATTCCAAAAGTGTTCTAATACTTCCTCAAACTGTTTTACCACTAAACTAGTTCTTATTTTCAGAAAACCTTTTCACTCCTAGAGTCATCTCTATACTGTTTTCTTATAAAAAACTTTTCAAAACTATGTCAAGCGCTCTCACTTTACTCTTAAGTCAACATGTTCTGCCCCTCCAGTGTGTGTACTGCCTTGGGATCCTCTTGAGATTCCTTTGAACTCTGGCACATTGGGATGGCAATTCCACACTGCACATATCTAGTCCCTATTGTGAAAGTCTGGGTGTGAGCACTACCTGGGATCCTTGAGGTCCTTAGGGAACTCTTACAGAGCTGGACACAAATTTGGCTATGAAATCCTAGGCATTTTAGACTATATTGAAGGCCTGGTACTCCCACGTTTGCTTTGGGCATGCTTCAGGCTCCCTATAGTTTAATTCATATTTCATTTATGTAATTTATTCAATCCTTGGTCAGTAAAAAGGAGGGTAGCTATATGATCTTGTGGGTAAAGATGGGTAGAAATCTAGTTTCTAGGCTTTACATTATGCAAATATGCATTATAAATCATGCTCTAGGATTGTTGTGTTTGTCTGCATTCAAACCATGCCAAACTTGTGCATTAGACATCCTGGTTTTAAAATATTCACATTTATTGCTTCAGCATATTGCATACTCAATTACTGGCTCTACCTCAGTACTGCCACTTAGAAATCCTGCTACTAAATAACCTTAATAAAAATAGTCATCCCCTGTATGCACTAGATACCCTGTTTTTTAGGAACTCTGTTTGAACCATGTCTATTTCGACTAAAATAAATAATTGTCCATGAAAAGGTTTTAAAACGGCCTCACACGTAGGTATCATGTCTCTAAATACAAATTGGTACAAATCACCTGTTATAATCTGTATCACCTAGATCAAGCATGCCTATAGGTTGAATAATCTCAAACTGTTTTAAATAGCTCATGTAACTGTGATTGCATATAGTCCCACGCCTAGGCAAGCCTTAGGTGATTAATGTCCTTGTATACAACTGAAAATTATGTTCTGATTGTCTATAAACTGCTTAAGTCTCACAGGTTCTAAAAATCAGTAGGCAAACTGATTAGGACCCTACCACTCAGCTCTAAAATAGTGTTGCATATTCTGTGTATTGATACTCACCTAGATATCCTATTCTACGATTTCTCTAAAAATTACCTAAACTTTGTGTTTGAGACGTGCTGCTTATTTGTCCATATACATGTGGAGGTAAACATGAGCCTTTTAACTACTTTTCCCCCTATTTGATTATCCTACATTTTATTGTTTGTTGCCTAGATTTTTGCCTTTTAAAGACCTTACGATTGTCTAGAACTGTCCAAATTTAGAGGTCCTAAACTCCTCCGGGACCACAAGGAAGGGACGGGTAACAACACGCTTAGATCTTGTTAATAAAAACTCACTTAATAACCACTAAGGGGAGGGAATTGGGTAGTAAAAGGATATGATGACATGTGTGCTAATGCAATGTGTAGCCCCTCTCATTGAGGAGTGATTACTGGGCATTGCATGGATATGATCCTATAGGATAAACAACTTAAGACCTCCCTTATCCCTTTTACATATGTGTACTTAGACTGCTTATCTATTAAAAATCCTTTATTACTTTTACATATGTGTGCTTAGACTGCTTATTTGCTAATTGACTAATTCACAAAGTAAGTTTGGCCGGGACCCACCATTGTGGACCTCGAGGGGTTCCTAACACCCTCCCCTCGAAGTAACCTCAAGCCCTTACCCAATCTCTTGTGATACAAACTGGTTTTATAAATGACCCATAATAGGTGCCCTAACGCACCTTAATTCGTTAGGTGGCGACTCTTCAATAGTCTTATACCCCTTTTCCCAAAAGGAAACGAGATGTCCTAACAATGTCAAAAACCCTAACTATCCGCAAGGAGAGAAAAAAAGGGGGCGCGACAATATGCCGGCTGATTATGGATCCTTACTGGGATAGGATCGATGAAGTTCTTGTTTGGATGTTGTATCATTGATGACAAAGTGTCCAATGCATCGGCAAACTCATTCTTAATCCTGGGAACATGCCGAAACTCTATCTTTGTGAAACGTTTCTTCAATTTTTGCACATGGTGCAGATATGGCAATATCTTGGAATTCTTGGTAGCCCATTCTCCTTGTACCTGGTGCACAAGCAAATCTGAATCGCCGATTACTAGCAGTTCCTGAATGTTCATGTCAACAGCCATGTTGAGTCTTAATATGCAAGCTTCGTATTCCGCCATGTTGTTGGTGCAGGGGAATCTGAGTTTCGCAGATACTGGATAATGTTGGCCAGTCTCTGATATCAAGACGGCTCCAATGCTGACTCCTTCGAAGTTTGCTGCTTCGTCAAAGAACATTCTCTAGCTGTCGTAGGATTCAACAATGTCTTCTCCTACAAATGATACCTATTTGTTGGGAAAATACGTTTTCAGGGGTTCGTATTCTCATCCCACGGGGTTTTCACCAAGTTGATCTGCCAGTGCCTGGCCCTTGACTGCTTTCTGAGTTACATAGACAATGTCGAATTCACTCAACAAGATTTTCCACTTAGCCAGCTTGCCTGTGGGCATGGGCTTCTAAAAGATGTACTTCAAGGGATCCATTCTTGATATGAGATATGTTGTATAGGCCCAGGAATAGTGTCTTAGCTTATGAGCTATCCAAGTTAATGCGCAGTAGGTATGTTCCAACAGAGAGTATTGTGCCTCATAAGGTGTAAACTTCTTGCTCAGGTAATAGATGGCTTGCTCTTTTCTCCCTGTCTCGTCGTGCTGACCCAGAACACAGTCGAAAGCTCCATCTAGCACTACAAGGTAGAGAAGCAGTGGTCTACCTGGCTCTATCAGGACCAAGACTGGTGGTGTTGATAAGTACTCTTTGATTTTGTCAAAAGCCTTTTGACAATCTACGGTCCAACTAGTCGCAATGTCCTTCTTCAACATCTTGAAAATCGGCTCACATATAACTGTGGACTGGGCTATAAAACGGCTGATGTAGTTAAGGCGTCCCAGGAAACTCATTACATCCTTCTTACTCTTCGGTGGTGGTAGCTCTTGGATGGCTTTGACCTTTGATGGATCCAATTCTATTCCCCCGCGGCTGACGATGAATCCCAATAACTTTCCGGCAGGAACCCCGAATGCACACTTTGTAGGGTTTAGTTTCAGGTTGTACTTCCGCAGTCTGTCGAAGAATTTCCTTAAGTCCGCTATATGATCCGTGGCCTTCTTAGATTTAATGATGACATCATCCATGTACACCTCTATCTACTTATGTATGATGTCATAAAAAATAGTAGTCATGGCCCTCATGTAGGTGGCCCCAGCGTTCTTTAGGCCGGACGGCATCATCATGTAACAGTACACCCCCCATGGTGTAATGAAAGTTGTTTTATCAGCGTCCTCCTCGTCTATCCAGATCTGATGGTAACCGGTGAAACAATCTACAAAGCACTGTAGTTCATGCTTAGCACAATTGTCGATTTAGATGTGTATGTTTGGAAGCAGGAAATCATCATTTGGGTTGGCTCTGTTGAGATCCCGATAATCCACACAGACTCTAACTTTCCCATCCTTCATCGGAACTGGCACGATGTTGGCTATCCAAGTTGGATATTCAACTACCCTGAGGACCTTGGCCTTGATTTGCTTAGTAACCTCCTTCTTGATTTTCAGGCTCATATCAGGCTTGAATTTCCTGAGTTTCTGCTTCATTGGTGGACACATTGGGTTTGTGGGCAACTTATGGGCCATAATGGATGTACTTAATCCGTTCATATCGTCGTATGACCATGCGAAGATGTCTTCATACTCTTTCAAGAACCGAGTGAACTCCTCTTTCTCTGACGATGACAAGTGAATGCTGATGTGGGGTACTTATTCAGGGGGGAGCCTCGAAAAGCACTGTTGAGAGGAAGATCCTTGGCCCCTCTTCATTCTCTACAGGGTTCCAAACCTTTCTTCAACATAGGTGACACCTCCTCAGGAGGATAGATGGGGCGATTCGGGTGAGATCCAATGTAGATCCAACTTTCGATTCACTCGTGGGATCCGGGCGGTCCGGGGGGGACCACCACGGCTCCTCTCTTCTCGAGAATCCATACATCCCTTATCAGTGTATGGACAGCTATCTCTCGAGCACGTCTAGACCATAAAATATTTTCAGGAACAAGCAAATCAAAATGATTTTTGTCTGGGTCTCCTTGACGGTTTGAGGATCTCCCAAGTTAATTATCTCAGTTTCGTCCAGGTTGGACTTATAATTGTTCTCAAAATCCTCTACTTCTCTGACGATTTTCTCGGGTATGGCATCCTTTTCTTCTTAATCACTATCCTTTTGTTGCGTTGCCTCATTACATGTCACAATTGCCAGTTCATCGAGATAGGAAATAGTAATGATGTATGGATAAAGATACGAGAGAAAAGTGGTAATAATAAACATCAATTCAATGAAAGTGTCAAAAAATGTGATTTTCAAAAATTTAAATAATTTTTTGGAACATCGAAAATATTATTTAAAACAAAATTCTAAAAAGGGAAATCATTTTTTTTCTTAGGAAACAAAATAAAAAATGATGTTCAGCCTTGCTACCCCGGGACTCGTCGGGCCCTGGATGGTCTGACAGTCCAGTTCTTGAGGAATGTTCCTCTCTCCACATCTCGGATAGTAGGGCCTTCCTCCTCCTCCTCCTCAACAATTACGCAACAGTCCATGTAATCATCCTCCAAGAACAGGTTCCTTAATGCTGCCAACGCTTCTTCCTCCTCTGATCCCCATATAATGTCGGCCTGATGGAAGGTCTGACTCAGGTGTGGCACAGGATGCTCAAGTGGATAGTATGGACCACGCCACAGTGGTGACCAATTGTGAAATTCCTGCCAGGTGTACTAATATCCTAGACCAAAAGTGGTAACATGGCGCTTTGGTTGTATCGGTTTAGAGATGCCCTGGAGATTTTTACCAAGCCCCTTGTCGGGCTCATATCCTTTCCATGATAGCATGTTTGCTATCTTTCTACTCCACCAATTATCCTTCTCAATTGCGTTAACCCGTTCAATACGATGGTAGGTTTCTCCACCTAACTTCTTCTATTTTCAACCTTCGGGATGGTCTGACTAGTGTAAATGGGGTTGCTCCCATCTCCATGGATAATTACTTCCTGGTGATTCCACTCGAACTTCACGGCCTGATGTAAGGTTGATGCTACAGCCCCAGCAGCATGTATCCATGGTCATCCCAACAACAGATTGTAGGATGCATATATATCCAGTACATGAAACTTGATATCAAACCATGTAGGCCCCATTTGCAGACAGAGATTAGTCTCTCCAATGGTATCCTTTTGCGACCCATCGAATGCTTTTACGTTCCTAGTTCCCTCTAGTATCTCATGCAGGCCTTTGCCCAACCTCTTCAGTGTCGTTAATGGGAAAATGTTGAGACTGGATCCCCCGTCAATCAGAACTCTGGCAATAAACTTGTCTTCACATTGAACTGTGATGTGTAGTGCCCTGTTGTTATTCAAACCTTCAGGTGGCATCTGTTCCTCCTGAAAGGTGATTTTGTGTCTTTCCATCACCTGCCCTACCATATTGGCCATTTCTCCACCACTGATATTGTTGAGTACATATGCTTCACTCAACACCTTTAATAGAGCATTCATGTGTGCCTCTGAATTTTGTAGCAGTGACATGATAGATATCTGAGCGGGAGACTTGTTCAAATGATCAACAACAGAATACTCCCTTGCTTGTACCTTTCTCCAGAGGTCATCTGGGCCAGTTTCAATGATGGGCGGTTTACTGGAGGCCTGCTTACTAGATTCCTCCAAATGTTCAGGCGTATAGACCCTTCCCGTTCTGGTCATCCCTTGTACATCGCCGGATTCCTCCATTTTGGCTTTTCCTTTTCTTCTAGCTTCAACCACATAACCCTAGGGTACAACATTAGTACTGAAGGGCGGTGTGGTTGACACTATCACTGTGACAGGTGTGGCTACTTCCACCTCAAATGGAACAAGTCCAGCTGCAGGTAGTGCTACCTCAACCTCAAATGGAACCGATGCGGTTACCTCAACCTTTACTGGTGGCTGTATTTGCACCATAATAGGATTGAGCGTGACTGCGGGTTTCTTAGGATTGTCACCCTCTTTGATAAGTCCAATTGATTACTCGGGATCCCATTCTTAGTCTGTTTCTATCACATTGATCTCTCCCCTCCCCCCCATGATTTAAAAGAGGGTTGTTGCAGATGTTGGGTGTAGCTTCCTTCGCCTAGATGACCTTGTTATCAATCAAGTTCTGGATCTTATCCTTCAGTGTCCGACACTCGTCAATGGTGTGCCCTTTCATACTAGAATGATATGAACATGTTTTATTTGGATTGACCCATTGGGATGAATTCTCCATGGACACAGCAAGAATAGGGGTGACGTAACCAGCAGCCTTCAACCTTTCATACAATTGGTCAATAGGTTCAGCAACGACGGTGTATTGTTTGGGTGGTTTGCAATCTAAGTTAGTTCAGGGTCTCGGGTAGTTTGGATGAGTTGGAGGTGACTGAAAGTAATATAGTTGGGAATTATATGTATGGTAAGCAGCGGCTGATTGGGAATATCTGGGAGGTGATGCTTGGTATGTGGGTAGAGGTGTTTGGTATGCGAGAGGATAGGTCTAATATACAAATGGAGTTTTGGGTCCTTGGGCAACCATTAGTGTTCCCACGTCCTTCTTCTTTGATATACCACCTGACTGCACCGCTTTGTTCGTGGCCTGCAACGCCTCAAAATTTGTCACCATACCACTTTTAATACCCTCTTCAATCATTTCTTCGAGTTTGATGATATCGGAGAATTTATGGTTCTCAATAACTATCAATCTTTCATAGTACTGTGGATACTGTGCCCTGACAATGAACTTATTCATTTGTTCCTCGTCCAATGCTGGTCTACCCTTGGCTGCTTCTGACCTCCACCGAGTAGCATATTCGTGGAAGGTCTCAGTTGGCTTCTTCTGTAAGTTTTGTATATATAAGACATTCGGCACATTCTCCATATTAAATCTGAACCTATCCATAAAGTCGGACGCCATGCTCACCCAATTGTCCCACTTCTTAGGATTCTGGCTTATGTAACAGGACAGGGCATCTCCGGTAAGACTCCTCATGAAGAGCTTCATTCTGATCCTTTCATCTTTTCCGACCCCCACGATCTTGTCACAATAAGTTCTCAGATGAACCTTGGGATCACCTATTCCGTCAAATATTTCGAACTTGGGATGTTTGTAACCCTCTAGAAGTTCCTAATCTGATTGTATGCATATATCTTCATAGTTCAGACCTTCTATCCATTTACCTCCTTCGACGCCTTGAACCCGCTTGTCAACTTCTTGAGCTCCTCAACCATGTTCTTAATGAGCAGGTCCTTCTCAGCGGATTCTGGTGTATAGGATATGGGTTGAGTGGAGTGAGGTAGGGTTTCCACGAATATAGGGTTGTTTTGGTGACTGGGAGTTTGGGTATAATGATGATCATTGGTGAAGTTTTGGGGTTTGGGAATAATTTGTGGTGTATTTTGGGGAGTATGGTAGGTGTTTTGCTGATATTGTGGAGGGATAGTTTGATTCTGCGGTGGGGTTGTATAATGGTGAGGTGCGGGAGGATTCTGTGGGCGTTTGTTAGGTGTGTTTTGAGGTGGTACGAGGTTTTAGGTGTTTGAGTGGTTGACGTCTGGGATATTGAGTGTGAGGGAGAGGTTTGCTAAGCTTCGGAACTTCTCGATCTCACCCTGAAGTTCTAGTATTTTATGCTCAAGCCATGAAACTGTATCATTGGGGCCTGAGTACCTCGACCATCGGAAGCTTCCGCATTTTCAACGTGTGCATTGTTATCTTTTATGGTGTCGTTCAAATCATCCGTTTTTGCTTTTCCTTTGCCTTTTGATGGACTAGGAGGAGGAGAAGGTGGAGAGCCCCTGCATCTAGTATGATAAGCTGATGATGCCATTATGAGCGAACCAACCTTTGGGGAATGGGAATAATCAAAAGAAAGAAAAACAAAAAGGTAGTCAAGTCAGTAAGAGTTCTGAAAAGATTATTTGCAGTACTTAAACACATTGCATAAATGTAAAGTCGCGTCCTAATTTGGGAGCCTCGTTGTGCCCAAGGTAGACCTAGCGACAAGTTGATTTGGAGAACTTAGGTGCCAATAAATGCCTCATTTCATTAATGTAAAAATAGATGAATCTAAAACGGCACTAAGATAATAAAAGATAAGTCACTGCTGGCACTTGGCCTCATTACATGTGGAAAAGCAAATAAATCTAATCTACTTGGTCCCAGAAGGACCTTCCCCAAGCTTGATCTTCCTAACTCCATCGATATGGTTCCCCAGTTCGCGCAGGCCCAATAGCAAGTAAACTCTTTCTCGATGTCCTCCCTCGCTTCCTTCAGCATTCTGGCAGTTGGCAACCCTCTTTCTTGTCAACAAACCATGCTCCAGATATTCTACCCTTTCATTGGAGGTGATAGCCATTTCCCTCCATTCATTGATCAATCTCATGTTTGTCTCGTGTATCTCCTGATGTTCGGCCTCGGAGTCATGAATCCTCTTGCGCAATTTGTTTTATTTTACTTGGGTCTCAGCATCTTTGTCTATGACCCTGTTTCCCTGACCGATTCCTAGCTCAACTATCTCAGCTAGGCTTTCCTCCAAACATACCTGGTAAAAGGATGCATGTCCCACATGATACCTGTCTGGATCGATGGTGTCTTTTTCCACAATGATCTTTGAGTGCCACATATACTGAGCATGGCATTTGTAAGGGATATCGTCATCCTGAAAATCTGCACGTAAATGACTCATCTTCGCAACCCGTGGTATGATCTGCTTCCTGCCTGCTTGCCTCATAACCCTGATGAGAACGTAAGGGTATATTACCTTAACCCTATCAACACTAAGTAAGGAGCATCCCTAGACCTGATGATGAACTCGTCAGTAGGGAACCATTTAAACATCCACTGGACCTGATCCTCAGTCAAATTGTCGAAGAACTCCACCCATTCCTTAGCACTTTCTGGTTGAGCAAACCTGTCTAGGATATAAGTCATCCTCTTAGGGTGATGGAAGTCTATGTGATCATTCCACACCCTTCGTGGAAACTCTTGACGATATTGACCCTTTTGGAGGTGCTCCAATAGCCAAAGATGCAACAACAAATTGCAACCTTCGAAATGTTTGAACCCCTTCTGGCAGCGGTTCAAAGCCCGGTATATGTCAGCTATGACCATATGGACTATGGTGTATGTTTGTCCCTCGATTCCTTCCATTAAAGTTTTGGCTACCATAGCCAGTTTGGTGTGAATTTTGTCCCCTTTCATTGGGAACACTATCATGCCCAGGAAGTAAACAACCAACACAAAAACTCTGCGATGAATATGACCCAAGGAAGTGATATATAAGTCATCATGGAAAATACGGTAGGACTTGCTATGACCGTATCATTCATACAAGTAGTCAAAGGGTACATAAAATTTCTTTAAGCACTCCAAATCAGCGTTCTTTTCCAGACCCATCATCTTTAGGAATCCCCTACCAATGTGATTTTCTGGTACCAATAAACCAGGGTTGTCCCAAGGTAGCCCAGCGAACCCCCCTATTTCTTCTAGGAGCGGGGTCATTTCTATGTTCCCAAAGTGAAACACATACTTTTCAGTATCCAAGAACATGGTTGCAACTTCAATCAACATATTGTTTGGTTGGATGTCTAATAGAGAAGGCAAATTTCCTAGGACCTTCTTCACATGTTTCTTGTCACTTGAGGAAAGATCTTCCCACCAATCCAGTAGCAGTGGTGGTATATTACGGACCATGTCGAACCTGGCGACCTCGTGCCTCATTTTCTGCAAAACAAATAAGGTTAGGCCCTCTTCCCCCTCCTGATTCAACTATTTATACATCCATGATTAGCATATTGGCCCTTAGTTCTCCAAAATTAATGCACAAATGTGGTTGCGTTCGTTGGGATTATGGAAACCCCGATGGACTTTTGGACAAGGTTTGTCTTAAAGGATTATTATGTGGATGACATATTAACCCGACTAGGTTTGACCATGATGTATGTATAGTTATAATTAGAGTAAGGTTGCTGTGGGGGTCTAGACTGGTACCCTCAAGCGGGCAACTTGTGGGGAAAAGGCACGGAACCATCGATTGCACCGCTAATCGACTAGTTTTACTGCAAATAAGCCTTTCCGAATTTAAAGGGTGATATATAGGAAGAGCGCAAACACTCATCAAGCGTTGCTATAGGATTGATTACGCACGAGTGGAATATGATGTTGAGCATGATTTATGCAACAATAAATAGCATGTTGTCACGTATTTGCATGTTAGAAAAATAATAAATGCGGTATTTAATAATTGAAAGACGTTTAGGAAAGAAAACAAGGAGACAAGTTAGTTTCGTAGTAAAGAAAAATCATAAATGCTTGAAAATAGACAATTAAGTTCACATAAAGGGGAAAGGGAAAGGGTGCATGTATTAACAGGATAAAGCATGCGTAAGACTAATTCACAAAAGCAAGTTTGTCATGGTAAAAGCCTAATTATACCCAGCAGAGTCGCCATGCTGTCACGCCCCCTTTTTCCTCGCAGAGTTCGCGTTTCGACATTTTTAGGATAACTCATTTCCTTTTGGGAAGGGGTACGGAATTTGAAGAGTTGACACCTAACGGATTTAAGGTGCGTTAGGGCACCTAAAGAAAATAACTCATAAAATGGTTTACTTTACCAGAGATTGGGTAAAGGCTCGAAATTACCTTGAGGGGAATGTGTTAGGCACCCCTCGAGGTTCACAATGGTGGGTCCCGGCCAAACTCAATTTAAGTGAATTAGTCATAAAGCAATTTAAACAAATAGAGATTATTTAAAACGGAAATAAAAGGGGTCCTAGGTTTATTAGCCTATAGGATCACTTCTATGCAATACTCGGTAACCTTCCTCAAATAGAGATGTTACGTGTAGCATTAGCGCACAGGTCATCATATCCTTTACTACCCAATTACCCTCCCCTTAATGATTATCTAAGCATTCTAATAGCATCGAATACGTACCATATGCGTGCATTACCTGTCCCTTACCTATGGCCATGGAGGTGGGTAGGACCTCTATTTAAGGTGGTTCTAGACTCACCTATGGTGCTTAAAAGGAGAAAACTAAGCGACAAACAAAAGCAAATTAGACTATCACATAAGGAGCTGTTAAGGGCTCACATTTACCTCCACAAATAAACAAACAATTGCATGCCAATTCAGACAAAAGCAGTTTTAAACGATTTAAGGTTCTATAACAGGATATCTAGATGAGCAGAACAAAATATGCAGCGGTTTTATTAAGGTGAGGCAGTGAATACCTATCAGTTTGCCTACTGATTTTATTACTTACTGAATCTGGGCAGGTTTCAAACAGAAAGGGTCCACAATTTTAACTCAGGATTTTAATTATCCTACAAGCTTGCCTAGGTTGTAACAAGCAGGATCCTATAGGCATACCATCTAAACGTTAATCAAAACGTAATTATAAACCCGTGATTAACTTAAACAGGCAGATTTTATCTTTTAGACCCTATAGGCATGCTGTCTATATGCTTAAACTGATTGCAAGCATTATTTCATGACACAAAAACTGATTTTATACACTTTTCCTATAGGCATGATATCTAAGTGGTCAAGATTGATTTTAAATAAGATTTCCTATGGACATGATATCTAAGTGTTCATGCTGATTTCAAATGATTTCCTATGGACATGATATCTAAGTGTTCATGCTGATTTCAAATGATTTCCTATGGACATGATATCTAAGTGTTCATGCTGATTTCAAATGATTTTCTGTGGACATGATATCTAAGTGTTCGTGCTGATTTCAAATGATTTCCTATGGACATGATATCTAAGTGAGCAGAATGTTATACGAGTGTGGTTGATTCCCAAAAAAGATCCTATAGGCATGGTTTCTAAGGCACATTGAGACTTGAAAATATGCATGAACATGAATTTTGATACAAAATTGATAAACGTCCTGTAACAGGATTTCTAGGATGTAAAGTGGAAATTCAGGACAAATAATGAGGTAAGTCATATAGGCATGGTTTCTAGTGCACATAAGGAATCACTGTAACAGCCTATAGGCATGCTTTCTACCGGAATATGATAAAGATATATAGAAATCCCTCCCAGCTTTACTAATAACCCCATATCTGTTTTACAAAGATTATTATTACAAACCAATACAAATGAATTATAGATGAAAATTACTATACTATAGGGAGCATTGATAGGCCCAAAAGTAAACCTGGAAGCCAGGCCTTCAATCAAGTCTGATGTTCGACATGCAGTCCATAATACCCCAAATGGGCTTCTAGTGTGTCAAAGTTCCCAAGGGCCTCAGGGACCCCGGGCAATGCTCACTCCAGAACCTTTTCAAAGAAATAGTTTCTATAAGCAAGTTTGGATAAGCCAGCCCTAGTGTGTCAGAGTTAGGAGAAGTCTCATGGACTCCTAGGCAGTGCTCACACTGGAGGGGCAGTACCCTAGATATCTAAGAGCAGGAGTTAAAAATAGTACATTAAAGTAGGAGATAGTTTATTAGAAAAATAGTTTGAACTTTTAGAAGTGAATAGGAACAAACAGAACCATTTTAGCACATTGAGTTCAAACATGTATTCCAGTAATCAAACAGTCACAATGCCAGAACGTTAGACGGGTTTTGCACAGAGCGTACAACTGAAATCAAACAAGGGTTTGCATTGTATGGGTTGGTTTAGTTCATTAACTATTACTAGGTGAGCATATAGACATGTACTAAGCAAAGTGAAACATGCTGAAATCGAAATGACAGATCAACTACCATAAAGAACAGGGTGAGGCAGTGGGAGTTAGACATTCTAGTTTCAAGTGTCATGGGCAAAACAGGGGCATGCTAGAACAAGAATTAAGTCATGCTGGTCCAGAGAAACATAGGGAAAAACAGAAACATGTTGAAGCACCAACCACACAGCCATATGGGACAAAGAAGTAACAAGACTAAAGCATACTGGCTGAAATAAACAGGAAACATATAATGAACATACACATGTTGAGGTTCAAAATGAACTAATCATGTAGGTCATATAGAATAGGAACTGAAGCATAGTAGTTGAGAAAGAAATGACTAGGAGACCAGTACCAAAATAGAAGTATATTGAGACACATAGCACATAGAAGAGGTCATGATAACTGAAATAAGGACATACTAGTTAAGAGCAATAAACAGGAAGACATAGGTCTAACTACATATGATAACAGAAGTAGTCATGCTGATTAAGAGCAATAACCAGGAATGACATAGGTCTAGCTACATAGAAGTAGTCATGCTGATTAAGAGCAATATACAGGAAAGACATAAGTCTAGCTACACAGAAGTAGTCATGGTGATTAAGATCAATAAACAAAAAGCACATAGGTTTAACTTCATAGCATATTGAATGATAATAGGAGCGGAGACATACCAGTTAAGAGATAGCAAACAGGAAGGTGAAAGTATGCAGAATCCAACAGTCTAGCCTTGGCTTTGAGCCGGCTAGACAATGCAGCAAACACAAGTAACAGAAAGATTTGCAGTAAAGGCTGTGTATGAATAAGAGCAAGAGTTTGTGTGTGTGTTTCTTTCTGAGTGTGTTCGTTTGTTTGAAAGAAATCAGAATGAGAGTTTATATAACATTCAGCAGAGAAGAAAATTAAGGCAAGAAAATTAGATTTCACAAATAAGGCAAGCAAATACAATCAGCCAATTAATTGGGAGCAAAACTGAATCAAATAATTCAATAAAATCCGGAAAACACCCCCTAAATTGGGGAGAATCAATTAATCGCCCAGTTAGGGATTCAGTAAGGTAAATAAATCAATCAAAGATCGTCTAGCAGTCAATTAAATCCCATAAATCAGACTAATAGACTAAGTAAGGCAAATAGTACCATTAGACGTCACAAATAAGGAAAATAGGTAAAATCACAGGGAAATATCAATTTCAACAGAAAAATATGATTTGAACCCTAATAAAATCAGTCAATCTCTTCTAATTGACAGAGACGAAAATAACGAGCAAATTATTGAAATAATTGGTTAAATAAGCAGAAAACCTAGGGTTTAGGACATAGACATGAGATCAGTCGAATAAGTAAAGAAAATTAAGGTTAAACACTTAAAAACTTAGTATTTTTGTAGAAACATAACGGGATGAAACCCTAGCTTTAGAGAAGACAAAAAATCAGTTAATAATAAGAAAACACAGAAAGTTTTTAAAGAGAAATAGCAAAAGAACTTAAAATTATCTCAGATCTATAAGGATCTGAACTGATTCGAGTAGCAAGAGACTAGGGTTTTAAAAAATGACAGAGATGAAAGGAAATCTGGTTTGGAACCATAGATTCGAGCCATAAACACGAAGATAATAGTACTCATAAATAGAGATGACCATAGGTAGGTTCATGAAAAGGTTTTGAACAAATATGAGTTGAATCTCTTCGAGATTCCTTCACATAACAACAAAATCGAACAACTAGAAGAGGTAAGAGGGCGGCAAGGGCCTGAAATCACAGAGAAACCCCATGGAACATGTGGTTTTCCGGTAACGGCGGCTAGGGTTAGGGGAGCGTTTGAGAGAGAAGAGAGGAGGAGATGGAAACAGAGGCGGCGGAATGGTGGAAGTGAGTAGGGTTTGGGGGGAGATTAATTTAAAATGGTAACTCCTTCTTGGACCGTTGATCTTTGAGATCAACGACCAGGATTTGATTTGGGGGTTGGGCAGGTTTTATGAAATGGATCAGGGTATTTTGGGCTGGGGGTATTTTAATTGGGCTACGTGTAATGTATTTGGGCTAGGTCCGAAATTAAAACAACAAAATTAAAATAGGCTATTTGTTAAATACCCAATTAATTTGATAAATAATTTGTAAAAATAGTTAATAAATTATACAAAATGATTTTCATGCATAAATATGATTTAAGATAATTACTTAATATTATAAAAAATATAAAAAGCTATTTTATGGTGAAATAAGGTTATTATGCACACATGGGATATTATTACAAAGTTATTGCAATTATAACCCTAAGAATGTAAATGCAGATATTCATGAAATAACTAGAGCTTAGTATAAATATAAATGATAAAATTAACCATAAAATTATTATAAAACCATTTGTTATGCAATTAGTAATCATTTATATAAATAAAACACTGGGATAAATTAATATTAAAAAAATCCTTAGAAAATGCAAAAATTATGGGAAAAATATTAATTGATATTCATGTACTGTTTTGAAGATATATATGCATTTTGAAGACAATATAGGAAAAATTTGGGTATCAACAATAGGTATCAAGCCTAACCTCGATAGAGTAGTGAAGAGGCCAGGTAAAAACACCTACTAGAATATAGCACATAAAATGAAATCAAAATAACAAGAACTAGTGGAAAGTAGAGAAATATGTAATATAAAACAAGTCGATAACACACAATAATGAAAGGGTTGTAAGCATAAAAATAACATAAATGAAACAACTGAGAATAACCACAATGGTCATATACGGGCAACAACTAATAGAACAAGAAAGATCAAAATAACAAGAAGTGTTTTCACCCAATAACTCTTTGCAACAAGATTAAACAACAAGAATCACAACGAGGTACCACCTCACATACAATAAGAATCACAACCAACGTAACACATCGTATATAACAAGAATCACAATCGAAGTACAGTCTCATATTCACGTTTCTTAATTTCAATCACAATCTTTCCTTATACTGCCGTGTGAGCCTTACATTTGAATAGTTTTGAAAATAATTTTCCCGAAATAGCTACACGCACTTTAGCCCACCTTATGATGTCGTGTGGCTTCACATAATTCCCTTACAAGCAACACACACATAAGTCCCACCTTATACCGCCGCATGCACATTAACCCCTAGCCTTATACCTCCACATGCGCGTCAATATCACATCACAATAACAACTGGCACCAAAAGTGCTCATATATCATGACTTGCCAACAATCAACAATATCAAAGTTTCCACCACAATAGCCCATGTCTCCACCACAACGTGTACAAAATTATCGACAATAACAATGAACGTAAAATTCTCAACAAGAAAGATATCTCATCAATTAACAACTTCGCCTTAATGTGATACAACTTTCACAACTTTAACACCAATAACTCAACCATGAGAAAGATAAAGTGTAACCACGAACTAAATACAAATAACTCACAATGGGAGAGATAACCTGACTTCAAATAAGAATAATAGTAATGAAAGAGATAACTTGTATAAATGACTTCAATTAATGATAATCATCTTTAAAAGAAATAACATGTACAATGACTTCAAATAATGATAATCAACAATGAAAGAGATAACATGTAACAATAAAAGGGGCAACAAGTTTAATTAAAGCATGGGAGCAATTCAAGTAGGATGTAGAACAAATGTTAAACAAGTCATTTAAGGCATCTAAGGATAGACTAACACAAGTAAGAACATATTGACTATGAGAATTTAAAACATGATATGCCGTTTCAATTAAAGCATGGAAAGAGTCTAAGTAGCCTAAACCGGTCAAATATCGCGTACAACTCGTGTACCCACTCGTCACCTTACGTACACGGCTTTCACATAGCACAATAGACACAATCAATCCCAAATCCTAAAGGGTAGTTTCCCCACACAAAGTTTGGCAAGATACTTACCTCAACTAGGAAAATTCAACCCTTGAAAATAACTTTTCCCCTAAAAGTCGCCTCCACACGGCTCAAATCTAACCAAAATCGACTTGATATCATCAAACAATGCAAGGAAAATCAATTACAATAGATCTTTACACTATGATCTTTACACTTTTTTCAAAAAGTCAACAAAAATCAACCCAGGGTTGCCCGGTCAAAACTCGAGTTCAATGGTAAATTCCAACTACCTATGACTCCGTGAGTTGATATATGATTAGTTTAGAAATTCCAGTCCAAATCGACTCTCAAAACTCAAATTCTTATTTTTAAAGAACTTGACAAAGTTTCACATGATTTTGATGTTAAAATCTAAGATATATTGATGGAATATGATTGAAAATATATTAGAATCACTTACACAAAGGGTTCGAATCAACCCGAAAGCTTTCCAGAATAAAACTAACCAACCCCACAAGCCATAAAGTTATAAACACACATGTATGAAGCATAGAAAGGGGTAACATGGCGCTATTACACAAAACGACCGGTCGGATCGTTACATTATCCCCTCTTAAAACAAATATTCATCCTCGACGTGCATAAGTACATACATGAAGTGATAAATAGACGAGTATAACGACTTTGCATGTCGTGCTCGGTATCCTACATCGCCTCCTCGACCGGATGACCCTTCCAGTGAACCTTCACTGAAGCAATGTTCTTTGATCTCAACTTCCGAACCCGTCTTTCCAAGATAGCCAGCGGCTCCTCAATATAAGTAAAATCCTCGCCCAATTGGACTGTACTGAAGTCTAAAACATGAGACGGATCATCGTAATACTTCCGGATCATAGACACATAGAACACGGATGAACCGAAGACAAACTTGTAGGAAACCTCACCAATCCTCTTAAGGATCTCAAAAGGTCCGATATACCTTGGGCACAACTTGCGCTTCTTCCAGAACCTCATCACATCCTTCATGGGTGAAACCCTAAGCAAGACTCGCTCTCCAACCAAGAATGCAACATCACAAGCCTTCCGATCCACATAACTCTTCTGTCTAGATTAGGTTGTACGAAGCTGATCCTGGAACAACTTGACCTTCTTCGAGGCATCTCAAACCAAATATGTGTCTTATAACTTAGCCTCTCATGGCTCAAACCATCCTACTGGGGAATGACACCGTCTCCCATGTAGGGCCTCATAATGAGCCATCTGAATACTCTATTGGTAGTTGTTATTGTAGGAAAAGTCCGCAAGCTGCAAGAACTGATCCCAAGAACCCCCAAAATTTATAATGCAGGCACGAAGCATATCCTCCAATATCTGAATGGTGCGCTCAGATTGTCTGTCCATCTGGGGGGAGGGATGTTGTACTCAACTCAACCAAGATGCCTAGCTCACGCTGTACAACTCGCTAGGAACCGATGTGAACTGCGTACCCCGGCCAGAGATGACGGATACCAGCATGCCATTAAGTCGGACAATATCATGGATATAGATCTGAGCCAGCTGCTCTAAAGAATAGGTAGTCACTACTGGAATGAAATAAGCCGCTTGGTCAACCTGTCCATAATCACCCCTACCGCGTCAAATTTATTCTCGAGTCTCTGAAGCAAACCGCCTGGATTCTTATGCTCATACTTTACTTGCTGATAATTTAGGCACCAAGCTACATACTCTACTATGTCTTTCTTCATTCTACTCCACCAATAGTGTTGCCTCAAATCTTGATACATCTTAGCGGCACCCGGATGAATGGAGCACCGCAAACTGTGGGCCTCTTGAAGAATCAACTAATGCAACCCATCCACATTGGTCACACATAATCGGCCCTACATCTGCAACACACTGTCATCTCCAATAGAAACCTCTTTGGCATCGCCACACTGAACTGTGTCCTTAAAGACAAGCAAATGGGGGGCGTCCTATTGACGCTCTCTAATGCGATCATATAGAGAATACCGAGAAACCATGCAAGCAAGAACTTGACTGGGATCCGAAACATCAAATCTAACAAACTGGTTGGCCAAGGCCTGAACTTCTAGGGCTAGTGGCCTCTCTGCTGCTGGTAGATATGATAAACTGCCCAAGCTCTCCGCCGTTTGACTCAAGGCATCAACCATATTGGCCTTCCAGAGATAATATAGAATGGTGATATCATAGTCCTTAAGCAACTCTAACCATCTCCGTTGCCGCAAGTTAAGATATTTCTATTTGAACAAATGTTGTAGGCTCCGGTGGTCGGTAAAGACCTCAAAATGGACACCGTACAAATAGCGCCGCCAAATCTTCAATGCATGAACAATAGCTGCCAACTCCAAGTCGTGGACCGGATAATTCTTCTCATGGGTCTTCAGCTGTCTAGACGCATAGACAATCACCATACCGTCTTGCATCAACATCGTCGCCAAGGCCAACATGTGACGCATCACAATGCACATTATAAGACCCCAAATCCGTAAGCAACATCAACACTGAGGTTGTAGTCAAAGCAGTCTTGAGCTTTTGAAAGCTCACCTCACACTTCTCGGACCATCTGAAAGGAACACCCTTCTGGGTCAATTTAGTCATAGGTGCCGCAATAGATGAGAAACCCTCTACGAAATAACGATAATACCCGGCCAAATCAAGGAAACACTGAATCTCAGTAGTTGAAGACGGTCTGGGCCAACTCTGAACTACTTCGATCTTCTTCGGATCTACCTTGATCCCCTCACTCGATACCAAACCCCAAAGACACATACCGTGGGACCCACTTCAAGATGGTGAGGTGGCAAACACACCACATGAACAACTCCATATTCCAAAATCCCGTGTTTAAGAATATTCCACCCAAACGCGCCAACAATAACACAATCCAATATCTGATTTCTTTCACAAACACCACTTCCAATTTGTCATTGCTTCTTCTTCCCAATTTCCACCTCCAAAGCCATCCTTCAAGAAAACCTTGTTCCTTACATTTCTTAGCCCCAGAAAAGATTCCCATCTCAATTCCACAAAAAACACAAGGAGATCTAAGGAAATTTCCCACCTCTATATATAGAGAGGTGGAATTGTTCCTGAATTCGGTTTGAATTGATTGATTGACAGAGTTTGGTGAGAGGGTGTTATTGAAAAATGGGTGACATGAAGGATAAAGTCAAAGGGTTCATGAAAAAAGTCACATCTTCTTCTTCAGGTAAGTTTAAAGGCCAAGGTAGAGTTTTGGGTGGTTCATCTTCTTCTTCAGGACCCTCAAATCATGTCAATAATTTTTCATCACATCCCCTAAATACAAGGCAAAATCAACAACCTTCATACACAAAAACATCGCCTCAAAAACCAAGTAATTCTGATCAAAGAATTGAGAATAAATGTGAAATTCAGGTCAACAAAAGTGAATCAAAGGATGGTTTTGATCCATATGGTGAATTAATCACTTCTGGGAAGAGAAACCCAAAAGGGTATTCACTTACTAATGTGTTTGAATGCCCTGTCTGTGGTAATGGTTTTGTTTCTGAAGAAGAGGTGTCAACTCATATTGATAGCTGTTTAAGTTCTCAAGTGTCTTCTAATTTGGGAGTTGAAAGTAAAGTTGAAGTTAAAAGTGAATTGGAAACATGTGTTAGTGCATATGTTTCAGGGAAGCCCACAGAAGGGTCAGTTGAAGTTGTCATTAAGTTGTTAAAGAATATTATGAAGGAACCAGAGAATGCCAAGTTTAGGAAAATAAGGATGGGGAATCCAAAAATAAAAGAGGCTATAGGTGATGTTGTAGGAGGAGTCGAGCTATTGGAATTTGTTGGATTTGAGTTGAAAGAAGACGGTGGGGAGATTTGGGCTGTGATGGATGTTCCTTCTGAAGAACAACTTGTTATGCTTAAGAATGTAGCTTCACTCTTGGAACCGAAGAAGGTTGAAGAGTTGGCGTCGCTATCCCAAGTTAAGGCGAGTGAACCAGTTGAGCTGAAGAAGATTGATAGACAGGTAGAATTTGGATAACTTTTGGTAATAGTTCAGTCTTTTTGTTTCTTTTAAATTCCTATATACAATGTTAAAGCTTTCTTTTACCCGTGCTCGAATGGAACTCTTTGATACTATTGAATAGTATTACGTTTCCTGATGCTTCAGCGAGAAAAGTTCCTTTGCATCCAATTATTTCTCTTAGTTGAACATGATGTAGCAACTTGGCTACTTTACTTGTGCTTCCCATCAAGTAAAGCCCTTACTAATGAGAATTGATGAATGATGTTGTTGTCACCATTGTTTTAAGTCCATAACTTCTTTTTAAAAGGTAATGGCTACTTTATTTCTTATTAGCCAATTAATGAGGAAGTTCTGCTATTTTTGTGTGAGGATACTATAGCGCTTGGTTTATTTATCAAGTATGTTGCTCGGTCTCCAAAATATATTGTCACACCGTGCCGGGTCCTCCAAAAATACACTACTTTTGGAGGATCCGACACGCACCCATCAATATGTTTGAAGAGCCCGAGCAACATAGATTCAACTGGACATAGATGTTTGAGAGAATGCAGATTGATGCTTAAAGCTATAATAACACTTGAAATAGGTGCATTAATAGAAGTATTGTTTGAAACGTTGGTGGAGTTACGATATCTTTATTGATTTTCTTTCATATTCCTTCTGAGATGACACTGTTGGATTCGTTGACTCCATATTCTTTTATGCTTTTTCATAAAATTCACACTCGCGATACTTAATCCTAAGGGGCCAAACTCGTATGCAGGCAATATGTTAATTAGGTGTATCATTTCATGGTAATATGTATTTCCTCTAGAAAGGGACCCGGGCATCTAGCTGGTGGTTTCGGTTTAATTGGTCCTTGGCATGGTTATCAGGATTTAGCAAGGAGAGCTACAGAGTGGTAGTACTGACATATTTTTGGTCTGAATTATTCTTCAATGAGAACTGTAATAAAATGCCAACCATAAGGTTGTTTTGAAGGTGAATTCAGTATATGAGGGTAGATGAAACATATTGCGTTTTTATGCACAAATTGACCGGATTGATCTATTTGGTTATTCTCCATGTTATAGTTTGTTTCATGCAAAGAAATCTGGTGGTAGAAAGAAAATGCCTGACTAGACATTCTAGGCATGGCTCTTTCGTGTTAGATTGATTACTACGACATAAAATTACTCATTTCCTGTTTCCACTATGATACATTAAAAAGTTTTAGTATGTTGCAATTACTTTGGGTTAGGCTTCTTTATTAGAGATATTACTTAATTACGTAAGCTGATGAACCTTCACTTGAACACCATTACTTAGTTCTCAACATGTCGAACACTGCTATTGTGTCCTACTTTTTATTTAATAATTGCAATTCAGCTACCGTGTCAATCCTATGTGACGGGACACTGACCCCCACTCTTTCATTTTGCCAAAATATTTCTCTTTGGCGTCTAATTCCAAATCTTCAAAACAATAATCCAATGAATAATTTTTTAACTTTGTTCTGAGGTGGAAAGAGTTGAATATATATTTGGGATACTAGAATCTGTAAAATTGATGAAGCATGTCATTTGTGTTTTTCATGTTTTCTCAATACATCAATGCTTGATAAATATAAAATTATTCTTTAGTTTCAAATTTATGTCATTTATGTCTTCCAATGTGTAAAACCAATTGGATGTTATAAGAGAATCTTATCTAACAGCTAAAGTTATAAGCTAATATCCTACAATTTGCTATATACAATTAGATATTTCAAATGTTGCTGGGTATACTCATAATTTAGTCTCTGTTAAGAATACCACAAGTTTGAAGGTCTTATGAGATTGAACGCAACAAAGTATTTGGTGAAGAATTATTACTAAGAGTCTGAAATAAACTGCGATGAGAATATATCTTCTGGTGCTAATGCCTTTTATGAGAGAGAACACTGATTTAGAGATAAAGTAAGACATGGATTAGCATTTTGAAATCCTAACTCTTTGAGTCATCTCTCAGTTGTGTATTTTAAGAATCAACCAATAGATTTAGGCCCTTGGAGCGAGTGACTAGAAAAAGATAAATCACATTCGAAGCTCCACTACTATTTGTTTAGTGTTTTCTACTAATGTAGTTCAAATTCTATTTTTAGCATTTTGAACTGGAGTTAAAACCCTGCTTCTTATAGCCAAATGATACTCAGATTTTTGAATTGTGATCATTTTCTGTATGTGTGAATCGGTGCTAGGAAAGCAAGTATTTTTTTAGAGTACGCTGGATATTTTGAACTAAGATTTCTTTGAATTGTGTGCTAAATTCCTTATGTTTTTAGTTTTTTTTTATAGAACCCAATCCTTTACATTATTTTTAACCAAAACAAAGCTACATTACTCTCAATCTATTGTAAGGATTTGTTTCTCAATATAGTTTATCCATAAGTAAGATTGCCAAAAATGTACCTAATTGATGAGCATTTAACCTTCAATTATCATCTGCTACACCCTTGAAAGACCAGTGTGGTGGATTCTTTGTGCTCCTTTTAACTTCTTCTTCATTTACTTTCTCATTTTTCTTGTTTATTTTTTTTTTTTTTTTTTTTTGGGGGGGGGGTGGGGGGCGGGCGGGGGGGGGGGGGCTTGTGCTGCTCAGGTTCGCGTAGTTGGGATGTTACTAGCAAGTAGCAACTACTATGGTCACCAGACAAGTTTCTTTTTATTCTTTTCTCTAAGGAGTCGCCAGACAGGTTTCTTTCCACTCCTTTTTTGTTTCCTTGTGTTTTCGTTTTCTTCCTTTGCTTTGGTTGCGGTGCCGTGTCTATCTGTCTATCACTCTTTCACAACTACAACTCGGATACGCTACCTTAAATCTGGTTCTGATGGCTTCCTGGGCTAAATAAAACTTTTTGTAAGCCACAGAAGCTTTCAAAATCAAATAAAGCTGCAATAATCACATTAAACTAATAATTTAGCAAAAACTCTTAAGCTTGTTAAGAGATATATATCCCAAAAAAAAGGAAAAAACATGTTAAAAATATTTTGCTAACCTTTTTTTCACTTTGAACTACTTTCTATTCATCGGTTTTCATGTATGACCTAGTCTTTAAGGAAAGTTTATTTTGAAAGAGTTAAAACCAGTGGCCTCTCCTTGAGTTTTCAGGAGCTTCCAAACGTCATAAGATTGCTTTGCCCACACTCATTCCCCTCTTCTCACCCTATCTCCTAGGATCCTAAGATTGTTTGATAACTTGGCATATCGGCCCTAGTAATTTTGAAGTAATTCCCCACCATGCTTCAGGGCGCTTCAAGTGTCTTTTCACCTTGGGCCTCCTCTAATAGGTGCTAGTCCTGGTTACAGGACAACCTAACAATTCCTAGAAACCTCAAGCAATGTCTTCTATTTTCAGACATATTTGTGTCTCAGTATATAAAAGATCAGTTTTCAGGGATGAAAAGAATGTATAACATTAGGTTATCCAACAGAATTACGTTAAGCGGTTATGATCCCATCACAACATATCCTAAATTGGTAAAATAGGCTTTTTTCGTATATTGCAAAAGATTTTCTCGATGATTATTCTTTATCTGGCAAGACGTCCAGTTCATCACAAGGAAATAATGAGGCAATTCTATTAGAATACATATTTAATGAATTGAGTTATTTGGTGTAAAAATGAGTCAAACAAAAGGGTAACAGCTTCAAATCCTTCTTCGACTGTGTTCATCTATGCCTGTATCAATAAATGATTCTTAAGTGCATTACCTTCTGTGGTAACTGTGATTTTGAACCCGGGGGGTTAGCGTGCACGCACACATACAGAGAAACACACATGACTACATGAGGTTAAATTTGGAAAGATAAAATTGAACTTGAAGTTTAGTTGGTCAGTCTCTTACTGAATTATATAATTATCTCATTTATGTATTTAGGAAAGAATTACTTGTGCTGCTCTTTACTTATGTGTTTCTTACCATTTATGTAATGATCAAACTTCATGAATTTTGCTTTAAAAAGTAATTTGTTAGGTTAATTTCTATTCGTTCGAAAACTGGAATATTGTCTTGCCTCTATAGACTTTTACAAGATAGTATTATGGTGAGCATGATCAAGCTTAATTATGGTGAATACAGTCAAATTTACTTTGGTGAATTTGGTCAAGCTTAATTTTGGAAAGTTACATATAACACTTCTTATACTTTGGAAACTACATAGTAATTATCCTATTTGTATGACATTTTGTTCTGTGCTTGTGCTATTTTGGTCCTTTCTGCCTGTGACATTCTTATTTCTAAACTCAACAGATTCGGGTATTCTTTTCTGTTCCCGAGAGCGTAGCAGCAAAAATTGAGCTACCTGATTCTTTCTTTAACCTCTCACGTGAGGAATTGAGAAGAGAATCAGAGATGAGGAAGAAGAAATTAGAAGATTCCAAATTATTGATTCCTAAATCTTATCGGGAAAAGCAGGCAAAAGCTGCAAGAAAGAAGTACACAAAATCCATTATCCGAATACAGTTTCCAGATGGAGTATTGCTTCAAGGTGTCTTTCTACCTTCGGAGCCAACTAGTGCTCTTTATGAGGTTGGTACTTGGCCAATTCTATTTCTACTTCAGCTTGGCCTTTTATAACCATTATGCTCTTGGTCAACCTCCTCTTCTCTCTTCTATATAATAGAAATTTGTTGACAAATTACTAAATCTAATTTGGTAAGAACTTTAATGGATTTTCTGCAAGGAACTTCTTTTAGATTCAAAAGAAAATCTTCCTTTATTTCCAAATACTAAGCATACAATGCATTACTTTTTGTAGAGCAATAAAAGATTTCTTCATCCACCTCCCCCCCCCCCCCCCCC
>ML284919.1:79855-140181 GCA_005239495.1 Nicotiana undulata
GAAGAAAAAAAAAATTTCTCCCCCCCCCCCCCCCCCCCCCCCCCCCTTTCCGATCGATCGATCGATTGATCTCTCTTTAACTCCTTGAGTGGTTGGCTCATAACCTAAATCTTGTACCATTTGAGCTCTCTCTCTCTCGGTCTCTCATTGTCCTCAGTTGAGTATGTCAAAGGATTATGGCTCATTATTAGTATATACCAAGAAGAACACGATATAAATAAGCTTTAAGTTCTCAAAATATCCCGTACAAGGTACAATGGTATTATTAAAAGACTTGAAAAGTTCAAGGTAAGGGGTGTTGGGAGTCAATTCAGTTTCTTTCTGATTGCAAAATACTTTCTTGCAATAACATTAAGATAGAAAGGACAGAAAGGGATGAGAAAATTTTATTTGTAAAGAATTAGGAGGAGGGTGGGGCACGGGGGACTAGTTAATCTTTACAAGGAAGATCCCTGCTCGTATTGTGCGGACCATTTGTGTAGTTAGATTTGAAATTCCAAGAATCATTGTGGTGTCGCCAATGAAGTTCTTACAGGGCGCTTTTTCATTTGGTTACGCTAATAGAAATAGGATAAAGAGGTGCTATGGATTCACCAACAGAACATAAAAAGAAAATGGTAAGGAAAAAAAATAAAGGTCAACTATATTACTATAGCAAAAATTCCATGTTTTATCTCATGTGAGTAGAAAATTAAATGTCGAATAAGCTGGAAACGTTTTGTTTCCTGAGCATACTTCCAGATTTATTGTGGGTTACTCTTTTCATATCTATTGTTCCATGTGATGATTGATTGGTAATCTGGCGTCTACGCTTGCTATATATTTGTCAGCATGTATACATGTGTTTTTATTTTATGTTTTCTCTTAGATTTTTCTTCCTCTTATTCTGTCCATCTTTTATTTTCTAGTTTGTGAGCTCAGCGTTAAAGGAACCAAGCTTAGAGTTCGAATTGTTACATCCGGTGCTTGTTAAAAAGCGGCTGATTCCCCATTTTCCAGCTGCTGGGGAGAGGGCCATAACACTTGAAGAGGAGGATTTGGTTCCTGCAGCTCTACTCAAATTTAAACCTATCGAAACAGATTCTGTTGTTTTTACTGGTCTTTGTAATGAGCTTCTTGAAATCAGCGAGCCCCTCGAGACTGGATCAGTTGCTTCCTCGTAAGCTCCAGTATCGCTCTAAATTACATCAGATTTTGAATTCTTCTCAGTGTTGGAAACCTTATAAAACTCTCTGCCCCGGGAATGCTGTAATTCTTGATTTTCTTCTTCTGTTTCTCTTTTCTCTGCATGATTATGTTTGTGCAAATCATAGGTTACCTGTATAGTCCTGTTGTATTATTTGAATTATACATTAGCTTTTGCAGAAAATTTTGGTGTCAAAGTGAGAGAATAAGAGATGAGATGTATTGACAACATGATCATTTGATGAATACAAGGAAACCTATTTTCTAGGTGTTAAATTTGTGAGATAGGGGTGTAGACAAATAAAATTTATTGGGTCTAATCCATACCAAATTTGGATTAAATTCAATTGGGTTAAAAATAATGGGAATTTTTCACAAACCACTATTGTTTAGTGGTTATTAGCTAGTTGTACCTACCATTTAATATATTACTTCCTATAGCTATGTTTTCAGTTTTTTTTATAGTGTATTCGATGTATTTAAGCTACTGTATTCGTGAATACAATAGCAAAAGTCGGCGCGGAACATGGGGCTACAGCTGGATAGACGAATGTATGTGGGTATATGTGTTTGTATTCGACTGTATGTCGTAATGTAAACAGCGCAATTCCAGGCCTGGACAGATTTTTTTTTAATGGAAAGTGTATAAATTAACATAATGGACTCCTAATATAACTCAACTAACCCAATTACGTCACCTATAATCGTTTTCTTACGCGAAATCTGTTTCTTCCCTTTTCTGTTTTTTTTCCGTGTGTGCTTCTTTGTTCAACAGATAAAACAAAGAATTCATAATCTATTAAATAAAATAGCGATTACATACGCGAAATCTGTTTCTTCCCTTTTCTGTTTTTTTTTTCGTGTGTGCTTCTTTGTTCAACAAATAAAACAGAGAATTCATGATCTATTAAATAAAACAGAGATCATATACCAACTATATATTTAGTTGGTGTACTAAATCTGAATACATAATTACAATATGACGATTATATTAATTCATGATCTCTGAATACAGATGAATACAATCTGAATACATAGTTGGTATATAATCTCTGAATATTAAATATATGTATTCTAATATATCTGAATACAGTGAATACAATCTGTTATATACATACAATATGATTGTATTGTAAAAAGATGTAATATTTCATTCATCAGAACTGATTTTTTTTTTTTTGAATACGTATAAATACAACTAAATACAAAACGACGTTTTGTACCAGGGATTGTATATGATCTCTGAATATTAAATACATGTATTCAAATATCCTATTGAAATACATATGAATACAACATGTTAAATTAATATGAATGCAACCTGTTATATTCATATGAATGCAAGATGTTGAATAAAGATTAATACGATATGTTGAATACATATGAATACACCTAAATATATATTAATACAATCTGTTATACACATATGAAGGTCTAAATATGTATTGTATAAAGGTCTCATAGACTCCTAATATATGTAAATACATCTACATATATATGACGACAACCTGTAAAATACATATGAATAAAACCTGTGGAAAATATGTGAATATAACCTGGTGAATACAGATAAATACAACCTAATGAATATAGATAAATACAACCTAATGAATATTTCATTCATCATAACTGATTTTGTTTTTAATACATATAAATACAACTAAATACAAAACGACAGTTTGTATCAGAGATTGTATACGATCTCTGAATATTAAATACATGTATTCAAATATCCTGTTGAAATACATAAGAATACAACCTGTTAAATGCATATGGATGCAAGATGTTGAATACAAATTAATACAATATGTTGAATACATATGAATACACCTGAATACATATTAATACAATCTGTTATACACATATGAAGGTCTAAATATGTATTGTATAAAGGTCTCATAGACTCATCCCCCAGCTCCGTCGTCTTTGTTCAAGAACAACCCTAATGTCGTCTCGTCAAGAGGGTCACGATTCTGACTCGAAACTCTCAACCCTTAAAAACCCTGAATCTCACTGTTCCCACTCAACCTGTACAGTAGACGAGAAAAAATCATGGCAAGACGTTGCATATCGTTTTGGAGGATTCTTCTCTCTACCAGTAAACCATCACCAATCAATTCCTCTCAAAGTGTCCAATCCATTCTCAGCCAGCGCCTTCAATCTCGCCGCAATGGAGATGGCGTGTATGAAATTAGCGTGGTGACTGGGAATGGGGACTCGCTAGGCGATGTGGGTGAGAGAGATTTTTGAGTTGCAGAATCGTGATTTCTGTCAATGGGGGAAGAGAATGACGTGTATCAAATTAGAGAGAGATAGAATGTGGGAGTGAGAAGTTTACATCAAATACAGTAATTATGTGAGAGAAAAATATGAAAAAAGGAGAGAAAATAACAAATATATTGTGGCTTAAGGGTAGGAGGTAACCATAAATAGAGTTTTTGCTATAAACATTAAAAGGTAGCTATAGAATATATATTTTTTGAATGGTATTTATTTAAAATAAATAAGGTGTTAACCTTTGCTATAGGAGATAAAAATTCCTTAAATAATTAATTTGGGTTTTACAGGTTAGTCAATTTTATTATTTTCGAGCCCAAGGTTCATTTCATTTTAAGGCCCAGACTCATGCCATGTGTCAAGTGACATGGCATATCTAGTCAAATTTCAAGCCAAAAATATGATTCCACGTGTTAAATGATGTGGCAATCCAAGTCAAAAAATGCAAGAACCAACCACAGGTCGCCAAGTGGATAAAACGACATGGGCCAATCAGAATCAAGCAAGAGAGTTCATATGTAGCTGGACTGTCCATCCTCTACAACTATAAATAGAAGGGTTACATAAGTTTCAGGAGATTCAGAGTTGGAGAAGAACATTTCGCAATTGGTGAAGGCATCCACAAACAGAGAGATCAATCATCAAGTGCATAGTTCTTCAACAAAGAAGTGATCAACAGAGTTCTTCCCGGAGATCAAACCGTAACAACAAAGTGGTGCTCGAGTCCTCGAATCACCAAGAATTTTAGAGAGGAGAATCAAGGGATACATAGAATTATACTCACAAATATTTATCAATAAAATTTCTTTTTCTTCATATTATTTTTGTTGCAGTTTATTTTCTGTACTACGAAAATTTGTTGCGAACACATTTTGGCACGCCCAGTGGGACCCATTCTACCCTTCATCTCTCCTTCTTGCAAGTTGAAAACTACGAACTTCAGATCTACTGCTACAATGGCCTTCCGCCAGTGTGATGTTTCATGCAAAGATACTACTGCTTCCGCATCAGCTGAGCTCAGTCATGTTGGCCCAATCACTCGAAGCAAGTTCAAAGCTAGTGGATTAGATGGATCCGAATACTTCGCCTCCTTGGAGATGGCAAAGAAGAGTAGATCTCACATGACGTCTGCAACCACAATCTTTGGGAGCAACACCCCATTTTTGCTATTTGACGAACTTTCTCAAACAACCTCCAACCTTGGTAAACTTGAGGATCTGGTGGATTCTCTGGTTTCAACGAAAGTCAACGCATTAATGACCGACGCAACTAACGTGGACGAAAAGTTTTCCATGATGGAACAGACTATAAAAGTCTTGAAGAAATCTGTTGAGGACAAAGACCTTCAAATCGCTCAACTCATGAACAAAATGGAGGCCTATGCACCTGGAAATTCAATCCATGCCCCTCCTCGTTCACCTGTCTTCACCTCGCAAAAAACGGTTGTTGAGGAATCTCTTGCCAAGTTCATCATATAGAGGGAACAACAATCCACATCGGTTGCGGCGTTATCTGTCCAACAATTGCAAGACATGATAACAAATACCATCAGAGCTCAATACGACGGACCATCACAAAGTTCATTGTACTAATCTGAGCCTTATACTAAGAGGATTGATTGTCTAACTATGCCAACCAATTATCAACCACCAAAGCTGCATCAATTTGATGGCAAAGGAAAACCAAGGCAACATATTGCCCACTTTATTGAGACTTATAGCTGTTACTACCCAATTTTTCCTCAAACTATTTTAAAGTTTGCATATATACCTTCAAAATCACCTTTTATAATAACTGGTATTTTTTCATAATTTTCTCATATTTTTATCAATTTATTTCTAATTTGTCAAGTAATTTTATATCCAATAATTAATCATAAATTGCATTACAAATAGTTTCAAAATATTCCTTGGTTCAATATATCATTTTTGATCATATTATGATTTAATTACTTCACAAATTAGCCAAATTGGCATTATTTTGGCTATAATTTCAATAACTTTGCAATTATAGCCTGATTACATATTTTATGCTATTTATACCAAATAATAAGTCATTTGTATTACTTTAATTTCATCTACTAGGCATCAATTTCATTTTTTCTATAGTTATTAACAATTTTTATTAATTATTTACCTATTTTAAATGGGTATTTAACTAATAGCCATTTTGGATTTTCTCAATTGTAGCCTAATTAAACCCAATATCCCAATTAAATCAACCCAATTACCCAGCCCAAACCTGAATTTCTACCCAGCCCAGACCTAAATTTCTACCCGGCCCAACACTTCGATCAATCTGAGTCGTTGATCAGCTTGAATCAACGGCCCATATTAGTGTTTACCTAAATTAGACCTAATGACCTACCCCCTTCCCCTCATTTGACTCCTCTCACATTATCTCTCTATCTCTCCGATTCTCTCTAGAGACTTCCAGTCTCTTCTTCTCTGATGAAGATGGTTCGTCTTCTCCGACTACCTCTCTTGCCGGAAACCATGGGTCCTCGCCTCTCTTAGCTTCATGGCTCCCTCCTACACCGGGTATCACTGTCCTGAGGTCCTCAGGAGATCCTGAAGCGGTTCACCTCACCCCATGACTGTTCATGCCTTCTCAGGACACCCTTGGCCTGTCCGAGTAAGATCTTCCCATCTCTGGCCAAAACCTATGGTTCATGAGCCGATTTTCTCTCTTTTTGAGTTATCTCACTAAAACCCTAACCATGGCTCTCGATTTCTTAGATCTATGACAGATCTGGATCTATTCTGAGTTATTTTTGCTATTTTCCTTAAAGATTCCGAGTTTTCTTTAAAAATGACTCTTAATCTTCAAGCTAGGGTTTCTTAACATCTTTCTCAAAAAAACAAAAGAAGGATTCTCTTTCTGATTTTAAGTATTATTCTATAATTTATACTATGTTTGCACGATTTATTTGTGTTTTTCCTTCATCTGACTTACAATGTTGGAAACACTAAGTGGCTTTGCCTTAATCTTAGGATTCTGAGTCTGTTTTGATGATTTTGTTCGTTTAATCTGCATGTGTACATGTTTCCCACGAATGTTCTGAGCTTTTCTGTGACTTTACCATATTTTGTTCATTAGGGTTTCTGATCTTTGTCTCCTCTGCTCGCATCATGTTTACTCCGTTATTTCCTTTAATCATTTACTATGTTCTAACTTAAATCCCTGATTTATGTGATTCTCTTACCCTACTTTTCCTATTTTTGCTTATGCTATGTTTGCTCCGTTCAGTTGCAATACTTTCCTTTGGTTAATATTGCCTTCTAGCGGAATCCCTGATTCCCTGTGATTGGTATCCTCTATTCTCGACTAATTTCAATCTTTAAAATATTCTCTTGCCTTATTTCTGGTTAATTATGCTGTCAACTGATTCTCAACATTTGTTTCCTTAATTAGGGCTCTATGAACCTATCCTAATTACCAGCTCTATACTTACACTATTTTGAAGTATTTCCTTATTTGTTATGTTCCAATCATATGTTGATTTGCTTCCTTATTGGTTACTTGTTCTTACTGTTTGAAAGTTAACCCCTTAATTAGAGAAAGTACTTAAACTGATTGATTCTGATTCCTTTAATTGATGCCTGACTTTGATCTGCACCTTATTGACTACTGTTTTAAAAGATATATATACCCAGGCCTCTTATTTTTTGAAAGGGGAACACACACTGTTCTAAACTCTCTCTCACGACTAAACTTGCTTTTTTTTCCTGTGCTACTTCTTTCTAGCTTGAATTAGTCGGCTACAAAGCCAAGGCTAATTATTGGGCCTCTCTTACTTTTGCTTTGGGCCTACTATGGAAGTCTCCCTATAGTTAACTTCTTCTTTTCCCATTTTAATTATGTAATTCATATTCAAAGGCTTGTAATAATTTGTAAATACTATTCTGGGGTTGGATAGTGAAATTGGGTGGGGTATGCATGCTATAGTATAAGTCTGGGTAGATATCATGTTTCTGTAGGTTTATTTTTCCTATGTGCGCACTAGTAACCATGTCTAGGGATCAAGCATGCCATGCATTTGTCACTTATGTTGATACATTTGCTTTTCTTTCAGCTATCATCCTCACTTAGAAAATCATGTTCATAGGATCAGTAATAACAATGAAAAATTGCTATCATGTTATTCTGAAAGTGTAATCTAGATCCTTCCTTAAACGAGTGTTAACAAAATCTGCAACACTTTGGCATGTTATACATAGAGACCCTGTTCTAGGAAAATAACTAATAAACAGGTCACTCTCATACTTACTGCATATTTTGAAAGCATGTAACTGCATACATTTAGAAGATCTTGCCTAGGATTTTGCATACAAACCATTCTGTATCTTTGTCTACGCATACTAGATATCATGTTCATAGGATCATACTTAGTTTATACACACAATCCCATGTTCTAAATAAACTGTCAATCAGTCATTTGCGCACATTTAGAATCACATGCTATTAGGATTAATAATCTGGAATCCTTAACAAACCTGTACAACTGTTGCATGTTATTTTACACCTAGGCAAGCCTTAGGTAATTAATTACATGAAAATAAAAACAAGATCTGTCTTTGTGATCATGTTTAACTACCAGTATGCTAAAACCAGTAGGAAAATTAATTAGGACCCTTTTCTGAGTAATAAGACAGGTCTACATATCTGTTTATATTCTAAACTCACTTATACACCATATCTTAGGTTCTGAATTAAAACACTGTCCTTACTTGTGTTTGAGTCGTGCTGTTATGTGCATTAACTGCGGAGGTAAGTTTGAGCCTCTTACATGCTCCTATGTGTTTCCATTTACTGCAGTCCTATGTGTTCTTTATTTGTCGCCTTAGAGTTTTACCTTTTAAACCTGAGGTTCTACCTAGTACTTCCCTTTTAGGATAGTAATACTAACCTCCTCCGAACTAATAGGAAGGGGCGGGTAACAACACGCAATAGAATTTTTGACCAACACGCGCTTTAGTTACCTTCACGGGGTGGGAAAGGGTAGAATATGGACATGATGACCGATGCGCTAATACCACGTGTAGCCCTTCTTTGAGGAGTGTCATACCGGGTATTGCATTGATGTGATCCATATTATCACAAACCTAGGATATCCTTTATCTGAAATGTTTAGATTAAAACTCTTTTTTTTAACTGCTTTCAAACACCTTGTATGCTTAAGGACTTAAACCCCCTCTTATTTGAGCCTTTATTTGTTTGTTTGCTAAACCGTACAAACTCACAAAAGCTATTTGGCCGGGAACCACACTTGTGGATTTTGAGGGGTGCCTAACACCTTTCCCTTAGGATAATCTCAAGCCCTTACCCTATCTCTGGTTAACAACGTAGTTGTAAATGAACCCTCCTTTAGGTGCCCTAACGCATCTTTAAAATCGTTAGGTGGCGACTCTCAAAATGCAAACCCTTTCCCAAAAGGAAAGAGTTGTCTTAACCCAAAATGTCCCGAACCCGATCTCCGCGAGGAAAAAGGGGGCACGACAGCATGGCGACTCTGCTGGGGATTTTCAGGCTTTTACCATTTTCAAACCGCTTTGTGAATTTGTACCTATTCCCATTCCCCTTATGTGCAATTACTTGTCTATTTCTTTTAAGCATTTAATTTTCTTCAAAAGAAAACTGACATGTTTTTCTATTTCCTTCCTTTGTAATTGCTTTTAAATTATAAACTGTTGTATTTACTGTTTTCATAACGTGCAAATACGTGACTACATGTTTATTGTTTATTGCATATTCATGATTCCACATCATACTCCACTCGTGCCAAAAAAAAGTAAAATCCTATAGAAACGCTTGATGAGTGGTTGTGCTCTTCCTATATTATTACCCCCTAAATTCGGAAAGGCTTATTAGTGGTAAAACTAGTCGATCAGCAGTGCAGTCGACGGTTCCGTGCCTTCCCCCTTGAGTTGTCCGCTCAAGGGTACCAGTCTAAAACCCCATAGAAACCTTACTCTGTTGTATTGTTGCATGCATCATGGTCAAACCTAGCCAAGCTAAAATGTTGTCCGCACGATAGCTTTTAAGATAGCCTTATCCAAAAGTCCACCGGGTTTTCCTAAACCCAAACGGACATCATCACGTTCTGTGCATTCCTTTGGAGAAATAAATGCTTCATGCTAATTGTTGACATTAAATAGTCGAGTCCGGTGGAGGTGAGGGACTAACCTTATTTTCCTTGTAGAAATATGAGGCACGAAGTCCCCAGATTCGGCATGGTCTCCAACATCCACCCAAGACTACTGAGTTGGTGGGAAGATCTACACTCCAGTGACAAAACTCTCGTCAGAAAATACTTGGGCAACCTACCATCCCTCCTAGAAATCCAGCCTAACAAAATGATAATAGAGGCTGCTACCTTATTCTGGGATTGCGAAAGGTCCGTGTTCCGCTTTGGGGACATTGAAATGTTGCCTTTACTGGAGGAAATAGGAGGCCTGGCTAGCCGAGTGTGGGAAACCCCGGGGTTGTTGATGCCTGAGAACCGCACAGGCAAAGGTTTCCTTAAAATGATGGGTCTGAAGAAGAATGCGGAACTGGTATGCTTGAAGGAATCATACATACCTTTTGATTATTTTTACGAGAGGTACGGCCACAACAAATCATACCGTACCTACCATGACGAGTTTGCTATCACCTCCCTGGGACACATCTATCGTAGAGTGTTCGGCTTCATGTTATGATTTTTGGGTTTGATCGTGTTTCCAACGAAAAAAGAGAGAATTCATACCATACTGGCCATGGTGACTAAGACACTAATGGAAGGGATTGGTGGGAAAAACTTCAACATTGTGACTATGATCATTGCAGACATATATCAGGCTTTGGAGAAGTGTCAACAAGGAGCAAGACATTTCGAAGGTTGCAATCTATTACTTCAACTTTGGCTCATGGAACACCTCCAAAGAGGTGAATACCGACAAGACATTCATCGAAGGATCTGGGATGACCACATCGTTTTCCATCACCCGAAGCGATAAAATTACATCCCTGACATGTTCGCTCAACCTGAGAATGCCGAAGGATGGGTTGAGCTCTTTGATAATATCACTGAAGAACAGGTTCAATAGATGTTTGAGTGGTTTCCGACAGATGAGTTCATCATTCGATCCCGATATGCACCATTTATGATACTGATTGGTTTAAGGGGGACATACCCTTACGTCCCTCTTCGAGTTATGAGTCAAGCGAGTAGGAAGAAAGTCATACCCAGGGTCGACAAAATGAGCCATCTTCGAGCAGACTTCAAAAATGATGACAGTCCTCACAAGTGCCAAGCCCAACACCTGTGGCACTGCAAGATTATACTTAAGAAGGACACCATCGAGCCAGACAGATATCATGCCGATTATACCCCTTTCTATCCTGGTTGGTTAGAAGATAATCAGGGTGATCAGAGCAAGCCAGGTACCTCCGAGGTCACAAGGTTATAGATGAAATGGATGAAGCGCAAGTCAAGTTCAACCAGCTGTGCAAAAGGATCCGTGAGTGCAAGGATGAACACCACGAAATACATGAATCTAACAAGAAGCTGATCGAGGAGTGGAAAGACATGGCTATCAGCACCAATAAGAGGTTGGGATACTTAGAACGAGGTATAGTCGAGCTGAAGGAGAAATTCATCAAAAGGGTAAAAGACTGCCAAAGGGCTGAGGGAACCGAAGGAGGATATCTCGCCAGAACATACCTGTTGCTGGGACTTCGCGAGCTGGGAAAGCTGTTCGAGGGAAAAAGGAGTGCCGAGTCTGGGGAAGGTCCTTCTGGGACCAAATAGATAGGAATGTCTTTATTTTTCTCTGTCAATGTAATGAGGCCAATGGCCATTAGTGACTTTTATTTTTCGTTTGTTTAGTGTCGTTTTGGGATTTGTCTATTTTCTTATCAATAAAATGAGGCATTTAGCATCTTAAGTTCTCCAAGTCAACTTGTCGCTAGGCCTACCTCGGGCATAAAGAGGTTCCCAAATTAGGACATGTTTTACATTCCCGCTCTATGTGTTTAAATACTGCAATATCTTTCATAATCCTCACTGACTTGGCTACCTTTTGTTTTTATTTCTTTTCTTTATTATTCCCCTCCCCAAAGGTTAGTTCGTGCACTATGGCATCATCAGCTTATCGCACAAGATCCAAGGGCCCTCCACCTACTCCTCCTCCCAATCCTCCTAAAGGCAAGAACAAAGGCAAGAGTAAGATGGAAGAATCCAGTGGCACCAGGAAAGAGAATATGGTTGAACGGGTAGATGCCATTGATGGCCGAGGTATTCAAGTCCTAAATGAGAACATGTCACCGCTTGAACAACAACTGCTGAAATTTTAAGAAGAACTCGATCAGGTTCGAAATCTGGCCAACCTGTCATTTTCCCTCAACATCCCAGACGTCAATTTCCCAAACTCTCAAAACCATACACCTCCACAAAATATCCCAAGACAATAGAATCATCCCGCACCTCACCATCACACCACTCCACCAAAGAACCAAACTCTCCCGACACAATGCAATACTTGCCACACTTCAAACAACACTCCACTACTTATCCCAGAACCTCAGAACCCCACAAAGGACCATTTCCACAATCCCATCTATGTGGAGACCATGCCACACTCCACTCCACCTATCCCACACCCCTCCGAGTCGGGTGAAAAGGACCTGCTTATCAAGAACCTGGCCGAGGAACTAAGGAAGCTGACCAGCCGAGTTCAGGGTGTTGAAGGAACCAAGGGAATCGAATGGTTGAATTATGAAGACCTCTATATACAACCTGATGTTGAACTACCCGAGGGGTACAAACCTCCGAAGTTCGAGATGTTTGATGGTACTGGTGATCCGAGGGTCCATCTAAGGACCTATTGTGACAAGCTGGTTGGCGTAAGAAAGGATGAAAGGATCCGCATGAAGCTGTTCATGAGGAGTTTGAAGGGAGATGCATTGACTTAGTACATCAACCAAGATCCCAAGAAGTGGTCAAACTGGGTATGTATGGCGTCTGACTTTATGGACAGATTTAGATTCAACACAGAGAACGTACCAGACGTGTTTTATATCCAGAATTTGAAGAAGAAACCCACAGAGAAATTTCGCGAGTATGCTACTCGCTGGAGGTCCGAAGCTGCTAAAGTCAGACCTGCTTTAGAAGAGGAGAAGATGAACAAGTTCTTTGTCCGGGCCCAGGACCCGCAGTACTATGAACGGTTGATGATGATTGAGAATCACAAGTTCTCCGACATTATCAAATTAGGGGAGCGAATTGAAGAAGGTATTAAGAGCAGTATTGTCACAAATTTTGAAGCCTTGCAAGCTACAAACAAGGCTTTACAGTCCAGTGGTGTGTCTAAGAAAAAGGACGTGGGAGCTGTAATGGTTGCACAAAGAGCCAAATCCCCACTCAAATACCAAATTTATCCAACACCTCCACTCACATACCAGCCAACCCCGAACTACCAAGCACCCTCACATTCTTACCAATCTCCACCACCCACGTACCAATCTCCACCACCTACATATCAACCTACTTCACCCAGATACTCACAACCCTCTCCCGTTTACCATACTTACAATTCTCATCCATCTTATTACCAATCACCCCCTACCCGTCAAAACACCCCTAGACCTCGTCCTAATTTTGATCACAGACCTCTAAAATAGTACACCGCCATAGCTGAACCCATTGACCAGCTGTATGAGAAGCTCAAAGCTACTGGATACGTCACCCCTATCCCTGCTACCACCCTTGAGAACCCTTCTCAGTGGGTTAACCCAAACAAATCTTGTGCATACCACTACGGCATGAACGGGCACACCATCGATGAATGCCGCTCTTTGAAAGACAAGATACAGTCCCTGATTGATAACAAAACCATTGTGGCAAAGGAGCCCGCTCCGAACGTCCGCAACAATCCTTTGCCATACCATAAGGGTGGAGGTGTCCATATGATTGAAAGAGAAGACGATTGGGACCCCGAGGGATCAATCGAGTTGATCGCAGAAGGCGATGACCTAAAGAAACCTGCAGTCACTCTCAACCCGATCATAGTCCAGATTCAACCATCTGAGGATGCTGAGGTGAATATGTCTATACCACTTGAGTTTGAAGCAGCTCCACCTACAAAGACACCAGTGCCGATTGAAGTTGAGTTCGTATCTCCGGAAAATGCACCGGCACTATTCGAGGTTGCAGTCTTGCCACCCCGAACACACATTCCATTTGAAGTAAGGATGCCAACACCAATTCCGGTGGCAATGTCGACCACGCCACCCTTCTACACAAATGCTATCCCGTATGACTATAAGGCTGAGGCGAGAAGGAAAGGCAAGGTCAAAACTGAGGAAGCTGTCGCAGCACAAGGTATGACGAGAACTGGTAGGGTCCATACCCCTGAGCATCTGGCCGAATCAAGCAAGAAGGCTACCAACTGGCCTCCCCTTATTGAGACAGGTCCAGATGGCCTTTGGAGGAAAGTACAGGCTAAGGAGTATTCAGTCATCGACCAGCTGAACAAGACGCCAGCACAAATATCCATCCTCTCTTTGCTACAGAATTTCGAGACGCACCGAAGTGCTCTGTATAAGGTGTTGAGTGAAGTGTATGTACCAAACAACATCACTAGTGGATAAATGGCCAATATGGTGGGCCAGGTGTTGGAAAGTCACAAAATCACCTTCCATGAGGACGAGTTACCACCTGAAGGATTGGGGAACAACAAAGCACTGCACATCACCGTGTAATGCAAAGATTATTTCATCACAAGAATCTTGATCGATGAAGGATCAAGTCTTAACATTTGCTCGTTGATAACGCTCAAGAAATTGTGTAAAGGTCTGAATGAGATAAAGGATGGAGCAATCAATGTGAAAGCTTTAGATGGATATCAAAGGTCCACCATTAGTGAGATAAGCCTATGCCTGCACATGGGACCAACTTGGTTCGAGGTTGAATTCCAAGTGATAGATGTGCCAGCGTCCTACAATCTGTTATTGGGATGACCATGGATCCATGCTGCCGGGGCCGTAGCATCAACGGTGATTATTCACGGTGATGGTAGTAACCCTATTTACAACCGCTAGACTATTCCGGCGATCGAAAGAAGAAGAAAGCTGGGTAGAGAAACTTACCACCACATTGAACGGGTCAATGCCGTCGACAAGGACAAATGGTGGGATAGAAAAATTGAGAGTATACTAAACTGGAGTGGGTACGAGCCTGGCAAAGGGCTCGGCAAGAACCTTCAAGGAATCTCCAAACCTATCAAGATCAAAAGCCATGGCACCACTTTCGGTCAAGGATACGACTATACTTGGAAAGAGTAAACGACTGGTCGCCACCTTGGCACGGTCGTTACTACCCACTGGAGTAGCCGATACTGCATCTGGAGCAAACTTTCCAATAGGACAACATTATTTATGGACCAGACGAAGAAGAAGCACTTGCAGCAATGCGGAATTTGTTTCTAGAGGACAGTGATATGGACTGTTGTGTTATTTTCGAGGAGGAAGGGGAGGAAGGCCCTTCCATACAGGTTGTGAGCAGAGGGACATACCTAAAAAATTGGACCATCAGGACAACCAAAGCACGACGAGCCTCGGGGTAGCAAGGCTAAAACAAGCATTACTTACTATTTTATTTACCAAAATGATTTTTTCTTTCCGCATTTTTTCAATTCCTGCAATAAGATCCTCAATGTTCACAACCGTTATTCAATTTATCAAAACATTTTTTCTAATTTCTCTTATTTATTGCTACTATTTTCTCTCATTACTTTATCTATACAACATTACTATTACTTGTCTTGATGAACCAATGACCATGACATGCAACGAGATAACGCGACAAACAGACATCGATTAAAATGAAGATGATATACCCGATGAGATCGTCAAAGAAGTTGAAAACTTTGAGAACGGACCTAAGCCCAACCTAGAAGAGACCAAAATTATCAACCTGGGAGATACGTAAAATGTCAAGGAAACACGGATCAACATTCATTTGTCACCGTCAGAAAAGAAAGAATACACAGAGTTTCTGAAGGAGTATGAAGACATCTTTGCCTGGTCGTATGATGACATGATTGGTCTAAGTACGTCTATTGTGGCTCACAAACTTCCAACCAATCTAATGTGTCCACCGGTAAAGCAAAATCTCAGAAAGTTCAAACCCGCATGAGTTTGAAAATCAAGGAAGAAGTTACCAAGCAGATCAACGCCAAAGTTCTCAGGGTGGTTGAGTACCCAACATGGTTAGCCAACATTGTACTAGTGCCGAAGAAGGACGGGAAGGTCAGAGTCGATGTCGACTACCGGGATCTCAATCGGGCTAGTCCGAAAGACGACTTCCCTTTTCCAAATATACACATCTTGATTGACAATTGCGCCGAGCATGAACTACAATCATTCGTGGATTGCTTCGCTGGTTATCACCAAATTTGGATGGATGAGGAAGATTTTGAGAAAACGACTTTCATTACGCCGTGGGGAGTGTACTGTTACAAGATGATGCCATTCGGCCTGAATAATGCGGGGGCCACCTACATGAGGTCTATGACCACCATATTCCACGACATGATTCACAAGGAGATCGAGGTATATGTGGATGATGTTATTATCAAGTCCAGGAAAGCCACAAACCACATTGAAGATCTGAGGAAGTTCTTCAATAGGTTGTGGAAATATAACCTGAAGTTGAACCCCGCGAAGTGTGCATTCGGGGTTCCTGCTGGGAAGTTGCTGGGATTTATTGTAAGCCACCAGGGAATAGAATTGGATCCGTCAAAAGTCAAGGCCATTCAAGAACTGCCGCCACCAAGGAACAAGAAAGATGTGATGAGTTTCTTGGGGAGGATTAATTACATCAGCCGGTGTATTGCACAGTCTACATTTATCTGAGAGCCGATCTTCAAGATGCTGAAGAAGGACGCTGCAACCAATTGGACCGATGAGTGCCAAAAGGCTTTCGACAGAATTAAAGAATATTTGTCAACACCTCCAGTCTTGGTGCTATCTGAGCCAGGTAGACCTTTGTTACTCTACCTTGCCGTGTTAGATGGAGCTTTCAGCTGCGTTCTGGGGAAGCACAATGAAACAGGAAGGAATGAACAAGCTATTTACTATCTCAGCAAAAGGTTCACCCCGTATGAGGCTCGGTATTCTCTTCTAGAACGAACCTGCTGTGCTTTGACTTGGGTCGCTCAAAAGTTAAGGCACTACTTCTGTGCCTACACAACATATCTCATATCAAGGATGGATCCATTAAAGTACATCTTTCAGAAGCCCATGCCCACTGGCAAGCTGGCCAAGTGGAAAATCCTATTGAGGAATTCGACATTGTTTATGTAACTCAGAAAGCAGTCAAGGGACAGGCACTGGCAGACCACCTTACTGAGAACCCTGTTGACGGAGAATACGAACCCCTAAAAACATATTTCCCCGATGAGGAGGTTTCATTCATAGGAGAAGACATTGCAGAATCCTATGACGGTTGGAGAATGTTCTTCGACAGAGCAGCGAACTTCAAGGGGGTTGGCATTGGAGCAGTCCTAATATCGAAAACCGGCCAGCATTATCCGGTGTTCGCCAAACTCAGATTTCCCTGCACCAACAATATGGTAGAGTATGAGTCTTGCATCTTAGGGCTCAACATGGCCATTGACATAAACATCCAGGAGTTAGTGATCGGTGATTCAGACTTACTGGTACATCAGGTACAAGGAGAGTGAGAAACCAAGAATTCCAATATACTGCCGTATCTGCATCACGTGCAGGAATTGAGAAAGAGGTTCACGAAGATAGAATTCCGGCATGTCCCCAGAATCCAGAATGAGTTCGCCGACGCATTAGCTACTTTGTCCTCAATGATTCAGCATCCAGACAAGAATTTCATTGATTCCATCCTAGTGAAAATCCATAATCAGCCCGCTTATTGTGCCCACATCGAAGAAGAAGCAGACGAAAATCCTTGGTTTCATGACATCAAGGAATATGTGGCAAAAGGCGATTACCCAGAGCCTGCGAATCCCTCTAAAAAACGCACACTTCGAAGACTATCCACAATTTCTTTCACAACGGAGGAATCCTGTATAGGAGGACTCCCAATTTGGGGCTATTAAGGTGTATTGACGCTAAAGAAGCATCAAAACTGCTAGAGGAAATTCATGCTGGGACCTGCGACCCACATATGAATGGTTTTGTTTTGGCAAAGAAGATACTCCGAGCTGGTTAGTTTTGGATGACTATCGAAACAGACTGCATCCAGTATGTCTGGAAATTCCACCGCTGTCAGATACACGGAGACATGATAAAGGTACCTCCAAATGAGCTCAATGCAACAAGCTCACCATGGCCGTTCGCCGCCTGGGGCATGCACGTTATTGGACCAATCGAGCCTTTCGCCTCCAGTGGACATAGGTTCATTCTGGTAGCCATTGATTACTTCACTAAATGGCTCGAGGCAGCCTCTTACAAAGCAGTTACTAAGAAAGTTGTGGCCGACTTTGTCCGCGACCGCATTGTTAGTCGATTCGGAGTTCCAGAGTCGATCATCACCGACAAAGGTTCCAATCTCAATAGTGACTTGATGAAAGCCATGTGTAAACTTTCAAGATCAAACACAAGAATTCCACAACATACAGACCTCAAATGAATGGGGTTGTAGAAGCCGCCAACAAAAACATCAAGAAGATACTAAGGAAGATGATAGAAAAGCACAAGCAGTGGCATGAGAAGTTATCATTTGCCCTATTTGGATACCGCACCACAGTCCGCACATCAATAGGGGAAACTCCCTATATGCTAGTTTATGGTACAAAAGCAGTTATTCTTGCCGAAGTTGAAATTCCATCTCCAAGGATTATGCAAGAAGCTGAGCTCATCGACGCAGAATGGGTAAAGAACCATTATGAGCAACTAGACCTCTTAGACGGAAAGAGGATGAATGCAGTCTGTCATGGTCAGCTCTATCAGAACAGAATGACCAGAGCCTTCAACAAGAAAGTTCACACCAGGGCAGCTGGTGTGAAAGAAAATCTTCCCATACCAGGACGAAGCCAAAGGGAAGTTCTCTCCCAATTGGCAAGTCCCATACATGGTTCACCGAGTGCTGATAGGAGGAGCACTTATACTTGAAGAAAGGGATGGAGAGGTTTGGCCATAACCAATCAATTCAGATGCAGTCAAGCGCTACTATGTGTAATCTTTATGCTTTTATCAATGTTGTAAATTGAACTACACCTGACCTGATTCCCGTTTAAGAGGGGATACATAGGCAGCCCTATGGGTTTGTTCACAATTCAATAAAATTTCATTTTCCCCCACAATTGGAAACTGTGGCAGAATTTTGAGGAAGACCCTCAAAATTCTGAAGCAAGTTCAGCCGATCGCCATACGATCAACAGTTAGAAGCATTCACTCATCAAACTAGGGCAGAATTTTGAGGAGGACCTTCAAAATTCCGTAGCAGGAAGGGTTGCTATGTCTCGAACCTTGTCACGGTCGTCGGTTCATCTAAAACTATTTTAGATTATATGTTATGTTATACTTTTACAAAATCATGCATGCTTATTCTTGAAACAACTTGTTTAGCAAACGCTACCCCAATGATACAGACAATATCATCTGATCAAGCTGAACGAGTCAAGCAAAGCCAGCGGGGATACGAACTAACCTTCCCCCTTTACAAAACTCACGATTTTTCTTTGGATGCAGGCACAAAGAACAAACACGCAGAGAAGTCTCAATTCTCATCACAATTGCAAATGCCAAAGTTCGATGTCTACACGAAGGACAAACATGTTCAAGATCACAATTCTCGAAACAATCACACGTATTTATTATCAATACAAATAATGCTCTGAGTCACAACACTCGCAATAATCACAATGCCGCAATCTTATATCGGCTAAGAATTCCTACCGTCATTTATTTTCCTGCATAATGCTACCTTTCTGCCTTCCGAGACTAAACGCTGTCTCCATCTGCATCGCATTCTTGCATAAGGCTACCATTATGCCTTCCGAGATTAAACGTTGTCTGCATCTGCATCTCATTCTTGCATAAGGCTACCATTCTGCCTTCCGAGACTAAACGTTGTCTCCATCTGCATCGCATTCTTGCATAAGGCTACCATTCTGCCTTCCGAGACTAAACGATGTCTCCATCTGCACCTGCTCTGCATAAGGCTACCATTCTGCCTTCCGAGACTAAACACTGTCTCCATCTGCACCTGCTCTGCATAAGGCTACCATTCTGCCTTCCGAGACTAAACGCTGTCTCCATTTGCACCTGCTCTACATAAGGCTACCTTTCTGCCTTCCGAGGTTAAGCTCTGCCTCCATCTACATTCGCATCCCTGCATAAGGCTACCATTCTGCCTTTTGAGGCTATGCTCTGCCTCCAATTTGCTTTCTGAGACCACTGCTGTATCAAGAATTATTCATTTCTCTTTCATTTTGGGCTAAGCTCTGCCCCTTTTATTCGCAAGACTAAGCTTTGTCTTGTTAGCATCATACTATTGCATCTTCATGGTCTGAAATATCGCCAACCTATCCAAAGGCGTCATTGCTCGGAGGCACCATCTTCATAGCCCGAGAACACCATGTCATGGCCTAAGGATTTCTTTTATCATCTTGCATATCATTATTCAAAGGTGTCATGTTTCGGAGGCACCATCCTCATGGCCCGAGAACATCATTTTCATGTCCTGCAAATCCTACATCAAGCAGTTCATGGCCAAGGACGTCATGGTCTGAGGACGTCATCCTTAACCGTCCGAAGACATCATTCATTGTCCGACGGGAATTTGCATCATGTTTAAATTACGCACAATATATGCTTGTATCATTTATTTGCAGGTAATCCGGCAATCAACGGCCATCCCATCAGAAGCAGTCCCCGCTCCAGTTCTCCTAACCATTCTCGTAAGCCAATTATTCACCCAACCCCATACGCCGCGTCCGTTCTTGTAAAAAAATCATCGGTATACTTCGCCGATGACTCCTGAACTACATACGACCTGATTCCTGTAAAACCAGGGCTATGTAGGCAACTCAGCAACCAAGGTACGACCTAAATTCCTTCAAACCATTTCACTCGGTCAAAATTGGCCATCATGTCTTTACCCGACAACTCTTTCATCCTTCCCGGGTAAAGAAGGGCAGTTGTTGATACCCAATTCTTCCTCAAACTATTTTAAAGTTTGCATATATACCTTCAAAATCACTTTTATAATAACTGGTATTTCCCCATAATTTTCCCATATTTTCATCAATTTATTTCTAATTTGTCCAGTACTTTTATATCCAATAATTAATCATAAATTTCATTAAAAATAGTTTCAAAATATTCCTTGGTTTAATATATCATTTTTAATCCTATTATGATTTAATTACTTCACAAATTAGCCAAATTGGCATTATTTTGGCTATAATTGCAATAACTTTGCAATTATAGTCTGATTACATATTTTATGCTATTTCTACCAAATAATAAGTCATTTGTATTTTAAATACTAATTAATTACTTTAATTTCATCTACTAGGCATCAATTTCATTTTTTCTATAGTTATTAACCATTTTTATTAATTATTTACCTATTTTAAATGGGTATTTACCTAATAGCCACTTTGAATTTTCTCAATTGTAGCCTAATTAAACCCAATATCCCAATTAAATCAACCCAATTACCCAGCCCAAACCTGAATTTCTACCCAACCCAAACCTAAATTTCTACCCAGCCCAACCCTTCGATCAATCTGAGCCGTTGATCAGTTTGAATCAACGGCCCAAATTAGTATTTACCGAAATTAGACCTAATAGCCTACCCCCCTCCCCTCATATTACTCCTTCACATTATCTCTCTATCTCTCCGATTCTCTCTAGAGACTTCCAGTCTCTTCTTCTCCGATGAAGATGGTTCGTCTTCTCCGGCTACCTCTTGCCAGAAACCATAGGTCCTCACCCCTCTTAGCTTCATGGCTCCTTCCTACACCAGGTATCACTGTCCTGAGGTCCTCAGGAGATCCTGAAGCGGTTCACCTCACCCCATGACTGTTCATGCCTTCTCAGGCCACCCTTGTCCTGTCCGAGTAAGATCTTCCCATCTCCGGCCAAAACCTATGGTTTATGAGATGATTTTCTCTCTTTTTGAGTTATCTCACTAAAACCCTAACTGTTGGCTCTCGATTTCTTAGATCTATGACAGATCTGGTTGTATTCTGAGTTATTTTTTCTATTTTCCTTAAAGATTCCGAGTTTTCTTTAAAAATGACTCTTAGTCTTCAAGCTAGGGTTTCTTAACACCTTTCTAAAAAAAAAAGAACGATTGTCTTTCTGATTTTAAGTATTATTCTATAATTTCTACTATGTTTGCACGATTTATTTGTGTTTTTCCTTCATCTGACTTACTATGTTGGAAACCCTAAGTGGCTTTGCCTTAATCTTCGGATTCTGAATCTGTTTTGATGATTTTATTCGTTTAATCTGCATGTGTACATGTTTCCCACGAATGTTCTGAGCTTTTCTGTGACTTTACCATATTCTGTTCATTAGGGTTTCTGATCTTTGTGTCCTCTGCTCGCATCATGTTTACTCCGTTATTTCCTTTAATCATTTACTATGTTCTAACTTAAATCCCTGATTTATGTGATTCTCTTACCCTACTTGCCTATTCTTGCTTATGCTATGTTTGCTCCGTTCAGTTGCAATACTTTCCTTTGGTTAATATTTCCTTCTAGCGGAATCCCTGATTCCCTGTGATTGGTATCCTCTATTCTTGACTGATTTCAATCTTTAAAATATTCTCTTGCCTTATTTCTGGATAATTATGCTGTCGACTGATTCTCAACATTTGTTTCCTTAATTAGGACTCTATGAACCTAGCCTAATTACCAGCTCTATACTTACACCATTTTGAAGTATTTCCTTATTTGTTATGTTCCAATCATATGTTGATTTGCTTCCTTATTGGTTACCTGTTCTTACCGTTTGAAAGTTAACCCCTTAATTAGAGGAAGTACTTAAACTGATTGATTCTGATTCCTTTAATTGATACCTGACTTTGATCTGCACCTTATTGACTACTGTTTTAAAAGCTATATATACCCAGGCCTATTATTTTTTGAAAGGGGAACACACACTGTTCTAAACTCTCTCTCACGACTAAACTTGCTCTTTTTTTTCCTGTGCTACTTGTTATTGGCTTGAATTAGTCGGCTACAAAGCCAAGTCTAATTATTGGGCCTCTCTTACTTCTGATTTGGTATTACTGTATCTCCTATACTGGTATGTCCTAGTTACAATTCGAGTTTTCAAAAACAATATGCTTCTTTCAGCACTTCGATTCATCCTGTTCTTAATATGTTTCTACTTGTGGTTCTGCTGTTTACCTTGCAATTAGCATGCCTATTTACTAGTTTACCAATATAATTACTTTTCCTTTTAGCTTCAGCATGTTTTACTGCCTTCTTACATGTTTACTAGGAGCCTGCCTTACCCTTGATCCCCAGCACATATAAGCATGTATTTGTGTCACTTAGGTATATGTGATTCTGAACATATGCTGTACTCATGAATCCTTTCCCCTGGGCCTATGTGTAACTCTGTTGGTCATGTACTTCCTCTTTGGTATCCCTCAATTTAATTCTGTTAAGTCTCTAGCCTAAACATCTTTATGAAAACTGTTCTATGGTAGTTAAAGTTCTGAAATGCCTTAGTATCTTTCTCTGGGGTTAACTTGTATACAAATCTATCTTTATTTGTGACCTACTTGTCCCCAATCCCCTATTCCCTGTTTGTGTCTGTATCCCTACACTATGTATGTTGTCTTGATTCTGAGTTTCTGACTATCTTACTCCCTTTCTTTCAAACTATTTGCACTAAGGCAAGCTCTTTCTAAATCTGTTTCTTTTACAATCTGTTTTCAGAAAACTGTTTTCAACTCTATTCTTTTAAATTATGTCAAGCACTCTCACATATACTCTTAGAAGCCTAGGTCCTGCCCCTTTTGTGTGAGCATTGCTTAGGGACCCTTGAGCTCCCTCTGAACTTTGGCACACAAGAGTTGGCTCTTCCACACTGCACTTACTCCATCTTTGGCTATGAAATCTGGGTGTGAGCACTGCCCGGGATCCTCTGAGATCCTTAGGGAACTCTGACACACCCGGATTATGAAAGGTTATGAAACAACAGTACATGGCATTGAGGACCTTGGATACTTGGGCCTACTATGGAATGCTCCCTATAGTTAAGTTCTTCTTTTCCCATTTTAATTATGTAATTCATATTCAAAGACTTGTAATAATTTGTCAATACTATTCTGGGGCTGGATAGTGAAATTGGGTGGGGTATGCATGCTATAATATACGTCTGGGTAGAAATCATGTTTCTCTAGGTTTAGTTTTTTCCTATGTGCGCACTAGTAACCATGTCTAGGGATCAAACATGCCATGCATTTGTCACTTATGTTGATACATCTGCTTTTCTTTCAGCATATCATCCTCACTTAGAAAATCTTTTTCATATGATTAGTAATAACAATGAAAAATTACTATCATGTGATTCTGAAAATGTAATCTAGATCCTGCCTTAAACGAGTGTTAACAAAATCTAAAACACTTTGGCATGTTATACATAGAGATCCTGTTCTAGGAAAACAACTAATAAACAGGTCACTCTCATACTTGCTGCATATTTTGAAAGCATGTAACTGCATACATTTAGAAGATCCTGCCTAGGATTTTGCATACAAACCATTCCGTATCTCTGTCTACGCATACTAGATATCATGTTCATAGGATCATACTTACTTTAAACACACAGTCCCATGTTCTAAATAAACTGTCAATCAGTCATTTGCGTACATTTAGAATCACATGCTATTAGGATTAATAATCTGGAATCCTTAACAAAATTGTACAACTGTTGCATGTTATTTTACACCTAGTCAAGCCTTAGGTAATCAATTACAAGAAAATAAAAACCAAATCTGTGTTTGTGATCATGTTTAACTACCAGCATGCTAAAATCAGTAGGCAAATTGATTAGGACCTTTTTCTGAGTAATAAGACAAGTATACATATATGTTTATATTCTAAACTCACTTATACACCATATCTTAGGTTCTGAATTAAAACAATGTCCTTACTTGTGTTTGAGTCGTGTTGTTATGTGCATTAACTTCGGAGGTAAGTTTGAGCCTCTTACATGCTCCTATGTGTTCCCATTTACTGCAGTCCTATGTGTTATTTATTTATCGCCTTAGAATTTTATCTTTTAAACCTGAGGGTCTGCCTAGTACTTCCCTTTTAGGATAGTAATCCTAACCTCTTCCAGGACTAGTAGGAAGGGGCGGGTAACAACACGCAATAGAGTTCGTGACCAACACACGCTTTAGTTACCTTCACGGGGTGGGAAAGGGTAGAATATGGACATGATGACCGATGCGCTAATACCACGTGTATCCCCTTTTTGAGGAGTGTCATATCGGGTATTGCATTGATGTGATCCATATTATCACAAACCTAGGATATCCTTTTCCGGAAATGTTTAGATTAAAACTCTTTTTTTAACTGCTTTCAAACACCTTGTATGCTTAATGACTTAAACCCCCCTCTTATTTGAGCCTTTATTTTATTGTTTGCTTAACCGTACAAATTCACAAAATCTATTTGGTCGGGAACCACACTTGTGGATCCTAATGGGTGCCTAACACCTTCCCCTTAGGATAATTCAAGCCCTTACCCTATCTCTGGTTAACAACGTAGTTGTAAATGAACCCCCTTTTAGGTGCCCTAACGCACCTTTAAAATCGTTAGGTGGCGACTCTCAAAATGCAAACCCCTTCCCAAAAGGAAAGAGTTGTATCAACCCAAAATGTCCCAAACCCGATCTCCGCGAGAAAAAAGGGGGCGCGACAGTAGCAATGCTGGAACACATGGTGACCTTTTGGTAAATCAGTTTGTTCGTTCGGTGAAAAGGAACACATTTGACTGGTATATTGACTTGGAGCCTGAGTCCATTGATAGTTGGGAGCAACTTGAGAAGGAATTCCTGAATCGTTTTTACAGTAAGTGAAGAACTGTAAGCATGATAGAGTTGACAGGAACCAAGAAAAGGAAGGACGAGCACGTGGTGGATTACATCAATCGTTTGAGGGCATTAAGTTTGGACTGCAAGGATCGCCTTTCAGAAATAGCTGTTGTGGAGATGTGCATTCAGGGAATGCAATGGGGCTTTTTGTACATCCTACAAGGGATCAAACCGCGAATTTTTGAAGAACTTGCAACGTGAGATCACGACATGGAGTTAAGCATCACAAGCCATGGAAAGGCATCTCCATTCGTTGATTAAAAGGAGTTCAAGAAAAATGTTGCATCAAAGAACCAAACCAAAGAATCTATGGTGGTGAAAGCAACTTCTGTCAAAGTCATGAGTAAGCTAAATGTCAAGGAGGATAAGACCCCGAGTCAATATCCCAAAGAGGAGAAACGTTGTCTAACCTTGAAGGAATTAGAGGCAAAGGTTTATCCGTTTCCATATTCAGACGTACTCACGATCCTCGATGAATTGCTGACCAAGAAAGTCATCTATCTCCTTGAATCAAAAAGTACTAAGGAAATTGGTAAATTTGACGATCCACAATACTGCAAGTTTCATCACGGCATTAGCCACACTACAGAGAAATGCTTCGTCCTAAAGGAGAAAATCATGGCTTTTGTAAGTGAAGGAAAAATCATCATAAACATGGATGAAACAGCAGAAGCAAATCATGCAAGTATCACACTTAAGGAAAAGAAGTGTTCAAGGTTGCAGAACGCTTCAAGAACCGCCTTCTTACAATTTGGAAGTTTAGAGCCCGTTGAAGTTGATCTTCCAGGAAAAACTCTTGAAGATTCACTAGAGCTAGACACTCAGTCAAAAGACAAAGACAATGAGGGTTGGACTCTAGCCACTCATAAGAAACGAAGACATCAAGAAGTTTTGAAGCTACCACTTCTTATGCCAAGAGCAAAAATAAGCGGTGTGGATAAGCTACAACCACCAAGAATTATCAAATATTCTATTAGTAAGAAGATTAACTCTGCCTTATCGCCGAAGTTCCGAAAGCCCGTCACAGTGTATGGATTCTTTCCTGGAAAATTCCTTCATGGAGGTCACTTGGTGCAACTCATGTAGTTTCTAGTACTAACAAAATAAGGGAAAGCAACGATGGGCTCGCTCTATTGAAAACATAAGAACATCATGGTAATGGAAAAGTTGTCACATGTTGTGCAACGATTTCCTTCACAGATGATGACTTGCTGCTGTGGTCTAGGCCACATAATAGACCTTTGTTCGTTGTAGGGGCCATTCGGGAATAACATCTCAATCATATACTTGTTGATGATGGTTCGGTTGTCAATATCATCCCAAAGATGGTGCTAGAAAAGCTTGATATCTCTATCAATGAGTTATCCAAAAGTAACCTAACAATCCAAGGTTTCAACCAAGGAGGACAACGAGCCATAGGTATGATCCGCATGGAATTATCCATTGATGAGATGAAGTCAAACACCCTGATTCATGTCATAGATGCTAAAACATCATACAACCTACTTCTCGGACGTCCTTGGATTCATGAGAATGGAGTGGTATCATCTACTTTGCATCAATGTCTGAAGTACATAAGGGATGGATAGATAGTCAAAATTGATGCAAACATCAATCCTTGCACTAAGATGGAGTATGAGTCATACTTTGCAGAAGCAAAATTCTACCTAGATTCTTGTGAACCGAGTGTGGAGAAACCATCATCAGTCGACGAAGATGATTTCAAGTCAGAAGAAAAAAATTAGGCTCAATGGACTGCCATCAAGCTGTCTAAGAAGAGAACTGAAGAAGTCTCCATTAATCTATCATCATCCGAAGGTGACATAAAAACAAAGACTGATAAGGAGCATCTAGTTTTTTGCTATGTTCCACATGAGCGTCGAAAGAAAGGGCAACCTTTGCTACAGGAATGCACTCCAAAGAAGCAAATGAGTCACAAAGATATCTAACATTTGAAGGAGCATATGATTGTCTCAGTTGCACAAATCCCATACGTGACTTGTGAGTCTACTAAAGGCAATCTCCAAGCTGACAAATAAAAGGGCACTATGATCCTAAGGCCTTTATACTGCTTGAAAAGTATGGTTATGACTTCTCCAATCCATCAAGACTAGGAGAACGCAAAGAAGACGAGTAACTTAGTCAAATCTCAAACAGAACAACCATAAGAGTCATAATTTAATATTTACAGCCCAAAATATAATGTCTACTAACGTGTGTGCTAGGAACTAGTGTCACAAGTCTACATGCATATAGTAGAGTGAGAATCAAAAAGAATACAAGTATTTCCTACTGTCTGAGGAAATATAGACAGATATAACAAAAGAAAGAAAAACTCCAAGGTGCTGCTGGAAGTCGTCAGGGAAAGCAGCTTACCGAGAAGCCTCGACCAAGTATAAATCAGGAACGAGCTTCGGAATGATACCCAGATGCACCTGCCTCAGAACCTGTACAATTAGGTACATAGTGTAGCATGAGTACATAAAATAATATGTACCCCGTAAGTATCCAATCTAATCTCTAAGAAGTAGTGACAAGAGGTCGACTTGACACTTACTAGGGTCCAATCAGTAAATTTAAGTAATATTTTTAGAGAGGACAACAAGTAAGCATGGACGGTAAAGCAATAAATGTCGAATCGTAATCAAAATCTAAATACCTGGTGAAGCACCAATATACAAGTTTTCAGTTCGTTTTTCCAGGATATTTCAAAGCTCAACAGTCATAAAAATATCAAGCAAATAGCACGCACATAGTGGAATAAGGACAAACGGCCTGGGCCAGCATAATAACAATAACTATGCACTGCCGAAGGGTTGAACGACGCGAACCATAGATGCATCTATTAACCTGCCTTGGTGTACGACCCGCTCCCATGAGAGTAGGGGAAAGAATCACTCCACTCGCGGAATATAAATTGCGAACCGGTCGCATGCAAACACAACATCTTTCTTTAAATCCTTTCCAAATAACAATTCTTTTAAAAACACCAAATTCTAGGTTTTCTTGAAACAAAGTTTCATACAATGAAGTCACAAGGCATACAATTCAATTTAATGAAACTCACAAGGCATGGTGTGAGCCTAACTACCCGAACATAACAATAATAGTCACTACGCACGGACTCTCGTCACCTCGTACGTACGTAGTCCCCACAAAAAATAACACATAATCATTTATTTCACCTATAAGTACAACTCCAACTTACAAGGTTAGAAAGGAGACTTACCTCATGTCAAATCTACTTCCCGGGTCAAAAACGCGCCCGAAACTCCAAATTCGTCGCCCAAGGACTTGAAACTAGTCAAATATTGCATAAATAAATCAATCTATACTCAAAGGTATGAAATTCCTCTATTTAAATGATTATTTCAACCTTAATTGCAAAATCCCAAAAATATACCCCCGGGACCACATGCTCGGATGCCGGAAATATTCAAAGGAAACACTCACCCATACACTAAGGATAAACATTATATAGTTTTTGTATGATTCCATAACAAATTTCTTGGTAATTTCCCATTTTTATCAAAAACCTAGGTTTTACTCTAAACCCATGATTTATACTAATTTAATGTGTTAATCTACCTAACAATTCAAGTATTAAACTTAATTTATATGAGGAATTACTTATGTTACAGTAGTTAGGTCGAATATCTTCTTACAAGCTCTCAAATTCGTCAAATATGAAAGAAAATTGGTGAAGAAATGACTAAGTCCCGTTTTTAAAACACACCGCCCAACTGCCCATTATATGCGAACGCAGCACGGGCAGTGCGTTCACGAAGACCAAATGGCCAGGCCCCCTGAGGCCTTCTATGCGAATGCAGAGGGGTCATGCGAACGCGGAGGCTAGCTGAGCTAGACCTACGCGAACGCGATGGGGATGGTGCGAACGCAGAGAGCAAGAGCTGAGCTGAGATGGCCCACAACTTTACCCTATGCGAACGCGACGCGCCTAAGCGAACGCATAGGGTAATTTTCACTCCTGCCCAACTCCTTCTATGCGAACGCATGAGTACCCCCGCGAACACATAGAAGGAAACCAGACACAGAAAATCTGGTGTTTGGCACTTAGCTCTGAGGGGTCCGAAACCCACCCAAGCCCCCGAGACCCCGTCCAAAGGCACTGACAAGTTTGTATTCATGATACAGACTCGCTCGAATTTTTGGAACGCGAAAAAAAACAACGAAACTAAGAATCCGACCCCAAAACAAAATTGAATCATACTTTGAACTTCAAGTTCTAGAATTCGCTTTCAACACGCCGAACCTACCTATACTACTCTGAATGACATAAAATTTTGCGAGCAAGTCATAAATGACATAACAGAACTATTCCTGGTCTCGGAATTCCGTTTGGACCTCGATAACACAAAAACACGTTCCAAACCTCAATATTTGAACTTAAGGACTCATATTTAACTATTTGGCGCCGAAACGCTCCCGGGTCATCCAAAACCCGTTCCAAACATACGCCTAAGTCCAAAATCATCATACGAACCTATCGGAATCTTCGAATCTCAATTTCGAGGTCGTTTACTAAAAATATTGACCGAAGTCAAACTTGGCCTTTAAGGCCAACCTTAAGGAACTAAGTGTTCCTAAACCACTTCAAACTCCTCCAAACCTCGAACCACCCCTCCCCGCAAGTCATAAATCAGTAAAAATAACTACGAAAATTCTTATTTAGGGGTACGGGGTTCTAAAATGCAAAATGACCGATCGGGTCGTTACAATTTTATATACCCAATTACCATTTATGTATATTTTAAGGAAATTAATGATAATAATTAGTGTCCTAAAATAACTCTAACGTATATTCCTGTGATGACCCACCAGGTCCTTCTATGTTAATTTAGCTAAATCTGTGTTCCGAGGCCCCGAAAGCCTCCGTTAATCTCACCTCAATATGCATGTGCAGCCCGGGCGTGTAGCCGGGAAGCTTTTATGTGAAAACTTGATGAAAAGTTTAAATTTATAATAATTAATTGATTAAAGTTGACTTTGGTCAACACTTTTGGTAAACGGACCCAGACTCGTGATTTGACAGTCCCGGAGGGTCCGTAGGAAAATATGGGACTTGGGCGTATGCCCGGAATCGAATTCCGAGGTCCCAAGCCCGAGAAATGAATTTTTAAAGAAAATTATTTTTTGAAAATAATAACGACTTTTGAAAATGAATTTTTATGTGAAACCAGTTGTCACATGGGTGTTTTATGTCACTCGAATTTCTGCCCGAGGTTCACCCTTGTGCGGCAGTAAAGCCCAACCTTGACTTTAGCCTTTCTAACACTTAGAATTATTTTAAGGACGTTTAGGACTTAGACGGATTTAGGCAGCAAAATAAAGTAAAAGGCACACACGAGAGTTACAGGAATTTCTCCCCAACTTGTATTAAAATGTGAATACAAGAACACAATGAAGCCAACCCTATAGCCAAGGACAAAGCTAGTTCCCTGCCCCGAACTGATTTCCCCACCCTTAGGAACACTTAGACGAATTTTTGCTAACACAAATGCCACAAGCTAAGTTCTACTTATTTGGGACAGCTTATGCACATATTTATAATGCTGCTGCTAAATTATACTTTGCAGGATTTTAGGCAATCAGTTGAAAAGCCCCAACTGATGGGCAAACATGTTAAAACAAGTACAAAAACGTGCCCACATTTCTAGCCCACGACAAACCATATTCTGGATGTGGTTGTAACCACAAACTGCCTTCCATGTGCGTTGCACACGTTTTGTAACTGCTGCCTATGCACAACATGTGCCAATTCTTCCCAGTTGCTGCGTGCCCAGGGCTGGCATTGCACCCAGCCTTGCCCTTTGACACGGCTATGCCCCATTGTCTTGGCCACAGCTTTCCGCCCACTGACTTAGCCGCACATGAACATTGTCACAGCTGCCCGCTTGTGTCAAGTCGCCCCCAACTTGATCAAATATGCCCGCATCAATTATTATTGCTTGTCCCCCATTGCGTTGCCTTGCCTTGCCATGTCTTTGCCCCTTATTTGACATGGATTTGCTTTTCCATGGTTATGCCAACCCGCACGTCTAAGTGAGATGCGCCTTGCCTCCGTTCAAAGCGCGTTTGTCAACCCCGCATAGTTCGTCATGCCGTGCTGCACGTCATGATGTTGCCTAATTTCTTAGGTTGTGTGCCAAGGCAAACATGAAAATCCTTGTCACAACCCACACCTGCCGAGGAACCTTATTAAGGGGCTAACAAACCACCCCATCGAAGAAATCGTCATCCTCGACGAAGCAGTTTACACATTTTTCAGCACCACTATTGGCCCTAGATATGTTGTCTCTTGCTCATGTTCTTCCCCGCTCGGCTCATCTTCACATTTTTCTTCAGCAAACAAAGTCGACATTCGTTCAAGTTTTTGACAGTCCCTCGCCATGTGTGGTCCTTTGCAAATAAAACAACCATCAAACCTGCTGTTTTGTCCCTTGTTTGTCAAAGGTCCAGCGCATTGCTTTTTCTTTCCATTGCCATTGACCTCAATAGCATTACCCTTGTCATTTCCGTTTTTCCTCCACTCTTTAGCCTTGTACTTGTTCCTCTTTTTGGACTTTAAAGTAGTAGAGAAATCAGAACTATCTTGCCTTAACCGATAATCACCCAATGCATCTGCAACAACGATGGCACTAGGAAGGTCTTTCACATTCTGCCTTTGAAGTTCCATCTGTGCCCACGACTGAAACCCGTAAAGGAAGTTGTGTAGCTTGTCTTCCTCCGACATGTTGCTTATATCCAACATCAAAGAACTGGAATCTTTGACATATTCCCTAACCGTTCCAGTTTTTTTCAACTTTTTTAAACGATCTCTAGAAATCCAACGCGCATTTCTTGGAAAGAATTGATCCTTCAACTCTTTCTTCAACCCTTCCCAATAGTTAATTTTTTTCCTACCATCACTTACATCATCAGCCACACGCGTTCGCCACCAAAGCTTTGCATCGTCCACTAAGTATATAGTCGTAATGGTGACCTTATCTTCATCTCGCACATTAACATCATTGAAGTACTGTTCCATATCCCACAGGAAGTTTCGAGTTTCTTGGCACTCCTGGCGCCATTGAACTCTTTAGGTTCAGGAATTTTGACCTTGGTACAATCTACCCCACGCTGGCCATTGTCGTTGCCAACAACACATCGCAGCAACACATTTTCCGCCTTCAGATCTTTACACTCTTGGATCAACCTTCTCAACACTACCTCAAGATAGGCGAGACGAGTAACAATAGTTAGAAATTGATCCCCATCAACATATCCGACAAGTACCTCTAATGCAACAACTTTTTTCCTCAGTTCTGCATTGCCACCAACCATGTGTTCGAATAACAACACGAAATCTGCTACCAGTCATCTTGCCACTGCCACGAACCTTGCTCCGATCTAATACCAGTTGTCACATAGGTGTTTTATGTCACTCGAATTTCTGCCCGAGGTTCACCCTTGTGCGGCAGTAAAGCCCAACCTTGACTTCAGCCTTTCCAACACTTTGAATTATTTTAAGGACGTTTAGGACTTAGACGGATTTAGGCAGCAAAATAAAGGAAAAGGACCACACGAGAATTACAGGAATTTCTCCCCAACTTGTATTAAAATGTGAATACAAGAACACAATGAAGCCAACCCTATAGCCAAGGACAAAGCTAGTTCCCTGCCCCGAACTGATTTTCCCACCCTTAGGAACACTTAGACGAATTTTTGCTAACACAAATGCCACAAGCTAAGTTCTACTTATTTGGGACAGCTTATGCACATATTTATAATGCTGCTGCCCAATTACACTTTGCAGGATTTTAGGCAATCAGTTGAAAAGCCCCAACTGATGGGAAAACATGTTAAAACAAGTACAAAAACATGCCCACACTTCTAGCCCACGACAAACCATATTCTGGATGTGGTTGTAACCACAAACTGCCTTCCATGTGCGTTGCACACGTTTTGTAACTGCTGCCTATGCACAACATGTGCCGATTCTTCCCAGTTGCTGCGTGCCCAGTGCTGGCATTGCACCCACCTTGCCCTTTGACACGGCTATGCCCCATTGTCTTGGACACAGCTTTCCGCCCACTGACTTAGCCGCACATGAACATTGTCACAGCTGCCCGCTTGTGTCAAGTCGCCCCCAACTTGATCAAATATGCCCGCATCAATTATTATTGCTTGTCCCCCATTGCGTTGCCTTGCCTTGCCATGTCTTTGCCCCTTATTTGACATGGATTTGCTTTTCCATGGTTATGCCAACCCGCACGTCTAAGTGAGATGCGCCTTGCCTCCGTTCAAAGCGCGTTTGTCAACCCCGCATAGTTCGTCATACCGTGCTGCACGTCATGATGTTGCCTAATTTATTAGGTTGTGTTCCAAGGCCAACATGAAAATCCTTGTCACAACCCACACCTGCCGAGGAACCTTGTCAACGGGCTAACAAACCACCCCACCTGAAGAAATCGTCATCCTCGACGAAGCAGTTTACACATTTTTCAGCACCACTATTGGCCCTAGATATGTTGTCTCTTGCTCATGTTCTTCCCCGCTCGGCTCATCTTCACATTTTTCTTCAGCAAACAAAGTCGAGAGTCGTTCAAGTTTTTGACAGTCCCTCGCCATGTGTGGTCCTTTGCAAATAAAACAACCATCAAACCTGCTGTTTTGTCCCTTGTTTGTCAAAGGTCCAGCGCATTGCTTTTTCTTTCCATTGCCATTGACCTCAATAGCATTACCCTTGTCATTTCCATTTTTCCTCCACTCTTTAGCCTTGTACTTGTTCCTCTTTTTGGACTTTGAAGTAGTAGAGAAATCATAACTATCTTTCCCTAACCGATAATCACCCAATGCATCCGCAACAACGATGGCACTAGGAAGGTCTTTCACATTCTGCCTTCGAAGTTCCATCTGTGCCCACGACTGCAACCCGTAAAGGAAGTTGTGTACCTTGTCTTCCTCAGACATGTTGCTTATATCCAACATCAAAGAACTGGAATCTTTGACATATTCCCTAACCGTTCCAGTTTTTTTTCAATTTTTTTAAACGATCTCTAGAAATCCAATGCGCATTGCTTGGAAAGAATTGATCCTTCAACTCTTTCTTCAACCCTTCCCAATAGTTAATTTTTTTCCTACCATCACTTACATCATCAGCCACACGCGTTCGCCACCAAAGCTTTGCATCGTCCACTAAGTACATAGTCGTAATGGTGACCTTATCTTCATCTCGCACATTGACATCATTGAAGTACTGTTCCATATCCCACAGGAATTTTCGAGTTTCTTGGTACTCCTGGCGCCATTGAACTCTTTAGGTTCAGGAATTTTGACCTTGGTACAATCTACCCCACGCTGGCCATTGTCGTTGCCAACAACACATCGCAGCAACACATTTTCCGCCTTCAGATCTTTACACTCTTGGATCAACCTTCTCAACACTGCCTCAAGATAGGCGAGACGAGTAACAATAGTTAGAAATTGATCCCCATCAACATATCCGACAAGTACCTCTAATGCAACAACTTTTTTCCTCAGTTCTGCGTTGCCACCAACCATGTGTTCGAATAGCAACACGAAATCTTCCACCATTCATCTTGCCACTACCACGAACCTTGCTCCGATCTAATACCAGTTGTCACATGGGTGTTTTATGTCACTCGAATTTTTGCCCGAGGTTCACCCTTGTGCGGCAGTAAAGCCCAACCTTGACTTCAGCCTTTCAAACACTTAGAATTATTTTAAGGACGTTTAGGACTTAGACGGATTTAGGCAGCAAAATAAAGTAAAAGGACCACACGAGAATTACAGGAATTTCTCCCCAACTTGTATTAAAATGTGAATACAAGAACACAAGAAGCCAACCCTATGGCCAAGGACAAAGAACACCCTAGTTCCCTGTCCTGAATTGATTTTCCCACCCTTAGGAACACTTAGACGAATTTTGTTAAACACAAATGCCATAAGCTAAGTTCTGCTTATTTGGGACAACTTATGCACATATTTATAGTGCTGCTGCCCAATCACACTTTGCAGGATTTTAGGCAATTAGTTGACCAACCGATTGGCAAACATGCTAAAACAAGTATAAAAACGTGACCATACTTCTAGCCCACGATCAGCCATGTTCTGGATGTGGTTGTAACCACCAACTGCCTCCCATCTGCCTTGCACACGTTTTGTAACTACTTTATGTGCACAACATGTGCCAATTTTGCCCAGCTGCTGCGTGCCCAAGGCTGGCATTGCGCCTAGCCTTGCCCTTTGACACTGCTCCGCTCCAATGTCTTGGACACAGCTTGTCGCCCACTGACTTAGCCGCACACGAACATTGCCACAGCTGCCCTCTTGTATCAAGTCGCCCCCAACTTGATCAAATCTGCCCCCATCAATTATTATTGCTTGTCCCGCATTGCCTTGCCTTGCCTTGCCATGTGTTTGCCCCTGCTTTGACATGACTTTTCTTTGCCATGGTTATGCCAACCCGCACGTGTAAGTGAGATGGGCCTTGTCTCTGTTCAAAGCGCGTTTGTCAACCCCGCATAGTCCGTCATGTCGTGCTTCCCGTCATGATGTTGCCCAATTTTTCAGGTTGTGTGACAAGGCCATCATGAAAATCCTTGTCACAACCCACACCTACCGAGGAACTTTGTTAAGGGGCTAACATTTGGTTAGCTTAAGTGTTTTGGAAAATATATTTCAAAATATTATTTCAACTCTTCCCACCCCAACAAATCCCGACTCCCACCCCACTCCACCCCACAACCCCTACTCACCCCTTACCCCCTAACCACCCCACCCAACCCCCAACCCCCTCCCCCATCCAACCCGCCCGTCCTCCCAACCTCCTCCCCTTCACACCCACCCTAGTGTTTTCCTAATATATATATATTTCAAAAAAATATTTTCTATTCACTAACCAAATACTAGAAAATATTCTTAAGAAAAGTTTTTCACTCACCAACCAAACATGAGAAATAAAGTGATAAAACTACTTATTTTTGAAAAACTATTTTCAAGGAAGTTATTTATTATTTCGAATTGAATTGTATAAAGAAAATCCTAACAAACATTAGGGAATAATTACCCCCCTTTTTCTTTTGTCTTTAAGAATTACATTAGTTAGCCAAAGAGAAATATTGAAAATACATTGACAAATCAAGAAGAGTCACTTCCTCAGGCCTTCTAGTTTGAACAAGAAGCACTCATATCAGTCTAATTGACATAATTGGAGCCAAGTTTCCAAGATTCTCTTTCCAAAGTAATAGAAAATTTTTGCTCATTTATTCTGGAATAATTCTTTAAGAGGATAATTTATATCTTTCTATCAAATCCTTCTATTATTAAAGTAGAGTTACCATTTTGATGTGGTTTCTATACAAATCAGAATGCATGTCATCTTGATGGGAAACTAAGCTTCGATAATGTATCTAGTCTTAACGGATTTGAGGCTTTCAATGTAATTATTATGAAATATATTTAAAGTAATGTCTATTATACTAACATAGCAAATTTTGTAGACTAGCTGTATGCGGTCGAAACCGGAGACTTCGATTTCATAGTCTCAGTTGTATTCTGAGGTCGAGCTCGGACGACTCAAGGTAAAGGTCGAGCCAGGCTGGAACTAGCGCACCTCAAGGGAACGAATCGAAGGGCTGGCACGACGTACCTCGAGGTAAAGCCATACGATGACACTCAAGAAAGAGCGGGAATTTCTCAAGGGCATATAGGTCAAAGCATAATTGTCAGGATTGGTTCGTACAAATCCGTACTAGACGGTTATACAGCTGTACCAACATAATTTTTTACTGTAAATAGATGGGTATTTTCCCATATAAAAGGGACCCCAATCATTTGTAAACATCATCATTCACTGTAATAAAACATTCTACTCTGCTTTTCTCGTTTACTGTGCTCAAGATTATTCTTCAGCTTTATTTTTCTTACTTTATTGTTCTTACTTTACTACTCTTAGCTCACCTCAAGGCCTCCGAATATCGAGCTCGAGGTCCCCGTTTCTCTAGCAACACTGGTTCGGTTCATCATATCTTCTCACTTACACTTAAAATTTCTTGCTTATCTACTAGTATTGGAATAAATCACATATTTTTAGAACCACAAATCAAATATAATTGTTAATACCTTTTTCGAGGTAAACAATTTGGCGCCCACAAACACAGGTTACTCTTCACACTTTTTCTTGTCAAAGATTCCTCGATTTCAAGCTTAAAAGGTCTAACACTACAAACGCATACGAGCACGAAAACAACGACCTTGGATTCCATGGAGAAAACAGTGCAACAACTTCAGGGACCGGTGTGCCACCGCTTAACCCTAGGGTAGCACCAACACCAAACCCAGTCGATATTGGTTCACACATTGCTTTGCACGTCGACTTGGGCACTGATATTGAAGGAAGTGTACGCGGAGGGGACCATCCCGATGCCTAAAAGACTTAGACTCGAGAAGAGAGAGAAGTCAGTCTACAAGTATTTTTTGAAATGTTGCAAGCACAACAGGTCTCCATCGCTTAGGTACAGAGTCAACAAAAGACTCCGAGCATAGCAAGACCAGAAACAACTCATCGAGTTGAGCCAGCTCTAGAGAGATCAAGCAACAATGGTTCGGGAACTGACCCCACCACATGAAGATGCTCGAGGAAATCACTAAGAGGATCGAGTCGGGTGAAAGAAGATAGAGGACAACGATAAGAAAGTTGAAACCTACAACTCGAGGGTCGATCAGATACCCGGAGCACCTCCGATTTTGAAGGGACTGGATTCGAAAATGTTTGTACAAAAACCATTCCCCCGAGTGCGGATTTGAAGCCCATTCCGAAGAAGTTTCGGATGCCCAACATTCCAAAATACAACGGGACCACCGATCCCAACGAGCACATCACCCACAAATACTTGTAGTATAAAAGGAAATGATTTGAAGGACGACGAGATCGAGTATGTCCCACTGAAGAAATTTGGGGAAACCTTGTCCAAGGAGGCCATGATGTGGTACCATAACCTGCCCCCGAACTCTATAGATTCGGTTGCCATGTTGGCAGACTCATTTGTAAAGGCACATGCTGGTGTCATAAAGGTTGCAAAAAGGAATTCCGATGTATTCATAATCAAGCAAAGAGAGAACAAGATGTTGAGGGAGTTTGTCTCCCGTTTCCAGTTGGAGCAAATGGAGTTACCACCAGTCTTCGATGATTGGGATGTACAAGCCTTAACTCAGGGGATGAATGTACGGAGTTCGATAGCTTTGAGGCAGCTGAAGCATAACTTGATCGAGTACCCCGTCGTGACTTGGGCAGATGTGCATAACAGGTATCAACCAAAAATTAGGGTCGAGGACGACCAGTTAGGAGCCTCATCGGGCTCAGTTTATCTAGGTAGATTACTAGCAAAGGAGTCGAGAGATGCAGGAAGGGAATAAAGGCCGAACAAGGAAAGATATCGGCCTTACATCGAAGAAAGAAGGAACATTTCGAGGCGCAACATACCACGGAATGATCGAAGAGCAGATCAGGGCTAGAATTCCAAGGGAATTATGAGCAAGACAGGGTTCGATAGGCACTCGGGGCCGGTGGAGGCACCCCGACTGTCAGAATACAACTTCAACATCGATGCCTCAAGCATTGTCTCAGCCATTGGAAAAATCAGAGATACTAGATGGCCCAAGCCTATACAAACAGATCCCTCTTAGAGGAACGCAACCTTGATGTGCAAGTATCACGACACTCATGGTCATATGACCGAGGATTGTAGGCAGCTTAGAGAGGAGGTAGCCCGATTGTTCAACGAGGGGCACCTTCAAGAATTTCTCAGCGACCGTGCCAAGAACCACTTCCGAGAAAGAGACGCAAATAGGAAAAATGAACCGGAAGAGTACCAACATATCATTGACATGATCATCGGCGGAGTAGATGTCCCATAGGGACCCATATTCAAACAAACCAAATATCTATCACCAGGGAGAAGCAGACTCGGGACTATATACCCGAGGACACTCTCACATTCAGCGAGGAAGATATCGAGTCTTTATCTCAGCCTCACAACAATGCACTGGTCATTTCTATCCTTTTAAATAAAGTTCAAGTTAAATGTGTTCTCGTGGATCCAGGTAGTTCGGCGAATATAATCAGGTCAAGGGTCGTGGAGCAGCTCGAGCAGCTCGACCAAATCGTACCAGCATCTCGAGTCTTGAATGTATCCAACATGGCAAGTAAAACAACGAAGGGGGAAATCATCCTCCCATTCAACGTGGCCGGAACCATACAAGACACCAAGTTTCATGTCATCAAAGGTGACATGAGGTACAATGCTTTGCTTGGAAAGCCATGGATCCATAGCATGAGGGCAGTGTTATCGACCGTTTATGAGATGATGAAGTTCCCCACAAAGGATGGCGTAAAAACAGTATATGGGGAGCAACACGCGGCTAAGGAGATGTTAGCCGTCCATGACATGATACCGGCATCGACTCCCTCCTCATCTGAAAAGTCGAAGGACAAACAAGTAGCAAAATAGAAATCACAGCCCATACCCTCGGTTGAGCCCGAGGGACAGGTGATCGATGAACATGCGATCGAGGATGAATAAGAAGATTCCCTTGCCTCTCGAACCTTCATCGCCCCCGAGGAGACAGACACGACGAAGTCCACGTTCGAGGAGCTTGAGCAGGTGGTATTGATCAATCACCTACCGGAACAAAATCTATACTTGGGAACAGGACTAACCCCCAAACTCATGGAAAAACTCATTCAATTCCTTATTGATAACTTTGATTTTTTTGCTTGGTCCCACTTAGACATGACAGGGATCCCACCGGAGATAAAGACTCAGCGACTAAGTGTCGATCCCAAATTTAAATCGGTGAAGCAAAAGAGGAGATCTCAGTTTGAGGGAAAACATGCCTTCATCAAAGACGAGGTAACCTAGCTTCTCAAAATAGGATCTATTAGGGAAGTAAAATATCCCGAATGGCTAGATAACGTAGTGGTAGTCCCTAAAAAGGGAAATAAACTTAGAATGTGTGTAGACTACAAAGATTTGAACAAAGCATGCCCTAAAGATTCTTTCCCACTGCCCAACATTAACCGTCTGATCGATGCTATGGCTGTCCACGAGATCCTTACTTTTCTCGACGCCTACTCCGGGTACAATCAAATTCAAATGAACCCGGAGGACCAGGAAAAGACTTCGTTTATCACGAAGTATGGTACATATTGCTATAATGTAATGCCCTTCGGGCTAAAAAATGCAGGAGCTACATATCAACGCTTAGTTAACATAATGTTCGAACATCAAATAGGCAAATCTATGGAAGTTTACATTGATGAAATGCTAGTTAAGTCCCTGCGCGTAGAGGACCATTTGACCCATTTGCAGGCAACGTTCGATATCTTAAGAAAGTACAACATGAAATTTAACCCCGAGAAGTGCACTTTCGGAGTCGGCTCGGGCAAGTTCTTAGGTTTCATGGTATCGAATATGGGGATCGAGATCAACCCCGATTAAATCAAAGCCATCGAGGAAATCACCGTCATAGACAATGTGAAAGCCGTACAATTGCTAACCGAAAGGATAGCTGCCCTAGGCCGGTTTATCTCGAGGTCTCCAAATCGGAGCCATCATTTCTTCTCCCTACTCCAAAAGAAAAACAACTTCGCATGGACTTAGGATTATCAACAAACCTTGGAAGAGTTAAAACGGTATCTCTCGAGCCCACCTTTGCTCCACACTCCGAAGGAGGATGAAACACTATTGTATTTAGACGTGTCCGAGGTGGTGCTAAGTGGCGTGTTGGTTCGAGAAGAGCAAGGTATGCAATTTCCTGTCTATTATCTATGTCGAATCCTAGGAGATGCTGAAACCAAGTATGCGCATTTAGAAAAATTAGCCCTTGCATTAATAAGTGTATCTAGGAAGTTGAAACCATATTTTCAATGTCATCATATATCTGTATTAACTACATATCCACTTCGAAACATTCTGCATAAGCCCGAACTATCGGGCTGATTGGCCAAATTGGCCATCAAACTCGAAGGATATGATATCGAATATCAACCACGAACGGCTATCAAGTCTCAAATTTTGGCCGACTTCGTGGCCGATTTTAAGCTTGCCCTCGTGCCCAAAGTAGAAAAGGAACTCTTGCTAAAAACGGTCACATCATCGGGGGTGTTGACCCTCTTCACAGACGGTGCCTCGAATTTGAAAGGGTCTGGGCTCGGTATAGTCCTAAAACAACCTACGGGAAACATCATTAGACAATCTATAAAAACTTCAAAATTGACTAACAATGAGGCCGAGTATGAGGCCATGATTGCAGGTCTCGAACAAGCCAAAGGCCTGGGAGCAGAGGTCGTCAAGGCAAAGTGCGACTCTCTTTTGGTAGTAAACCAAGTAAACGGGAGCTTCGAGGTTCGAGAAGATAGAATGCAAAGTTAATTAGACAAACTTCAAGTGAATTTGCATCGCTTCAAAGAGTGGACACTAGTCCATGTACCTCGAAAACAGAATAGTGAGGTCGATGCTCTTGCGAATCTGGGATCATCGTTCGAAGAAGATGATATTGTCCCGGGGACTGTCGTCCAACTATCGAAGTCAGTGGTCGAAGAAGGCCATGCGGAAATCAACTCGACAAGTCTAACATGGGATTGGAGGAATAAGTACGTCGAATACTTGAAGCATGGGAAGCTCCCCTCGGACCCAAAAGAATCGAGGGCCCTCCGAGCTAAAGCAACTCGATTCTCGCTCGATGAAAATGGAACATTATATAGAAGGACCTTCGACGGATCACTGGCACTATGCTTGGGACCGGAGGGCACCGACTATGTACTATGAGAAATTCACAAAGGCACTTGTGGGAATCACTCTGGTGCCGATTCCTTGGTTTGAAAGGTTATCAGAGCATGATATTATTAGGACAACATGGAAAAGGCCACAAAAGAGTTCGTTCGAAGGTGTGACAAATGACAAAGGTTCGCACCGATGAACCATCAGCCCGGTAAACAACTCCATTTAGTCCTATCCCCTTGACCATTCATGAAATGGGAGATGTACATCGTTAGCCCTCTACCGACGGCGCCAGGTAAATCTAAGTTTATTTTGTTTATGACTAACTACTTCTTGAAATGGGTAGAAACGCATGCCTTCGAGAAAATAAGAGAAAAAGAAGTCATTGACCTCATATGGTACCATATCATTCGCCGGTTTGGGATACCCGCCGAGATAACATACGATAATAGGAAGTAGTTCATCGGAAGCAAAGTGACGAAATTCCTCGAGGACCATTAAATCAAAAGGATCCTATCAACGCCTTATCACCCAAGTGCAAATGGTCAAGCCGAGTCCACAAACAAAACCATCATCCAAAACTTAAAGAAGAGGTTAGATGATGCGAAGGGGAAATGGAGAGAAGTATTGCCCGAGGTGTTATGGGCATATAAAACGACGTCAAAGTCAAGCACGTGGGAGACCCCGTTTTCTTTGGTATATGGGTCCGAGACATTGATCCCAGTTGATGTCGGAAATCGAGCGTCAAATTTCAACATATCACCTAGGACTCGAACAACGAGGCCGTGAACACTTCCCTCGAGCTACTAGATGAAAAACGTGAAGCCGCATTAGTTCGAATGGCCGCTCAAAAACAAAAGATCATAAGGTACTACAACAGAAGAACGAACCTTCGCTACTTCGGAGTCGGGGACTTAGTTCTATGGAAAGTCACCCTCAATACTCTAAACCAAAATGAAGGGAAGCTAGGCCCTAACTGGGAGGGACCGTACCGTGTCCTCGGAGTCGTAGGCAAAGGATCCTACAAACTTAGCACAATGGAAGGTGAGAAACTACCAAACAATTGGAATATATCATTGCTCAAACGTTATTACTGTTGAGGTATGACCTTCTCCCCTTTTCATTTATATTTTATACTAACTCCTTACAGGTATTTGATTGGAGATATTGAAGCACCCTTCAACTCGAAGACCTTGGGTTTTAAAGCATGTGTTGCACTCTTTTTCTCTTAGATTGGATTTTATCCCAAATGGGTTTTACTGGCAAGGCTTTTAACGAGGCAACACTTATAAGCTACCTATGGAAAACTCGATAACTATTCAAGGCTTCTTTTCAATAAACCTCGAATACTGAGGGGGCATCACCCTAGTAGGTCGTATCCTTGAAGAAAATAATTCAATCTAAAAAGGGCCTCGATAGGGAAACAATGTAATGGGACAAACGATCAAATGAACCGTGTCCATATAAAGCAATTGAGTCCCCCAACGGCAAAAGATGTACACATGTATCAAATATTCAAAAAACACTATTACTATATCAAAACACTTTGTGCCTCAAAGAAGTCTACTATTTTCACATTTACACTTCTACATGAAACGGCTCAAACCCCAAATGCACCCGAATATTCAGGGAACGCCATCGACAATCAATACATCGAGTCATCAAAAACTCGAACATATAAGACCTCAATGAGGCATACTCGAACTTATAAAACCTCAATGAGGCATACTCGAACTTATAAGACCTCAATGAGGAATACTTGAACTTATAAGACCTCAAAAAGGCATCCCCTCGACATTAAGGCCAAGGCCATCACACTCGGGGACTAAAGGCTACATCCATATAAAAGACTACAATCATATGAGAAGGCTACGACTGAAATAATGCGGCTCAGAGATGTCTGACTTCCGCCATAAAACTAAAGGTATTCAAATAATTTGAAAAACCCGGTTAAATCAGTCTACCCTTGGCAAAAGCAAAGGGGCTTCGATAAAATCAGCCCCCAAATAATGTGAAGGCTTACAAAATATCAGCCTTCGAGAAAACCTCAAGAGGTACTCGATTATCGTTACACATCGACTCGCAAACGACATAGCCAAGGCCTAACAAAAGTTTTATGAAGTCTTTAGCCAGAAATAGGAAACATTGTATCCATTTTAAAGGCTTAATTGGCCCAACCTAAAAGAGCCTAAAGACCAGCTTAAAAGAGCATAAGGGCCAACCTAAAGAGCCTAAGGGCCGACTTAAAAGAGCCTAAGGGCCAACCTAAAAGAGTCTAAGGGCCAACCTAAAAGAGCCTAAGGGCCAACCTGAAGAGCCTAAGGGCCAACTTAAAGAGCCTAAGGGCCGATATTTTAAAGCCTAAGGGCCAATACTTAAAGAACTTAAAGGCCGAAGCATGCCGTGCTCGAGACGTTACTTAGATCAGACTCAAGTTCCCTTCACACCGAATTGGAACCAATACTCAAAGGTTATAGCATCAAAAATCGAGCAAACTTCGAAGAAAAATTGAATACGAAGAAAAATGATCACCGAAACTCCTTTCTTCTTTATATATACACAAAAAAGATATTACACAGGGGTTCTACAGAATAATATTTTTTTACAAGAAGATAGAAAATATCCTATCTACTCCAGGGGGGCATCCCCCCCGGACCTATCACTCCCTCGGGAGTAGCTCCTTCGTCAACATCCTCCTCTTCATCACCTTCGACATCATCTTCATCATCGGAGGAAAGGACAAATTTGGCATCAGCCTTGTATGCCTTAGCTTGCTCTATCTCCTCGGAAAGATCGAAGCCCTAGGCATGAACTTCTTCGAGGGTCTCCCTCTGGGGCCGGCACTTGACATAGTCATTGCTTTGTTTTTCCCGGTCGGAAGCCCCCCTCAAGTCCATCCGAGCATCGGCAACATCCTTCAAGTAGACGGCCACTGTCCTGTCGGCCTTGGTTTGTATTTCTCTAGCTTCATCCCGGACCCTTACAGCTTCACTCTCGAGCTCGGCTATTCTGACCGCCTGGACCGAGTTTCTCTCTTGGGAATTTCAAAGTTGAATCTCGAGGACGGATACTTTGGCCAGTGCATCACTTTTAGTCGCAACAAGAGTGTCCATCTCTGTCTTCCAATTTTTTACACTCGGAGTTGACCTGATCAACCTCACCACGAAGGCGCTCCAGCATCTCTACCTTTTGCTGTAGTTGAGACATTGAAGTATTAGCCTCCGAAGACAGGAGAAGGAGCCTGTATTTTTTCAGAACAAAGGTTACCTGCCTCTCTAGCTTGTCCTCGTACTCACGAGCTCTGGTCAACTCCGATCAAATATGCTTCAGTTCTTTCTCCTTCTTGTCACAAAGAAGCCTGGGGGTTTTCTCCTCATTTAAAGATCTACGTGACTCGGCCTCACAATGACATAGTTCGATATTAAATTTGTCGAAGGCCTACAGAAAAGAAGGATCGATTAGACAAAAGAAGAAAGTATGACATTGGAAAAATTGTAGTGCCACTAAAAACTTACAATTGAGCAAAGACGTTGAGCCTCCTCGAAGATTGAGCTTGCATCCGCTGGTTCGGCCTCATCAACCCCAGTAAAGCAACCCTAGAAGGGGTCGTTTTTACTCGGGACTCCTCCTAGCTCGTGCGTCTTCAGGTTTTGAGCGTCCCTAATGGCATCCTCGGAGAAGGCCGAAAATGGAAGGGAATGACCTGTTGTCACAGTCTCGGGGAGATCACCCGAGGCACTCTGTTTAGGCAAAGGAGCTTCAGAAGCTTCAGAGCTCGCTCCCTTTGCAGTATTTCCCAAAGTTTGAGAATCAGTCACTACCTTAGGTGATACAGGACCTCCATCCAATTTTTCTTTTGAAGTTCTTTCTTCGAGGCTAGGAGCCTCGGTCCCAGCAGGCTTGATAGCCTCGAAAGATTTTCTGGTTCGAGCCACCAGAGTTGATCCCTCCACCTCCTCTTGCGTCCCCGAGTCGACTCTGCTTTGCTTTGGGTGTCCTCACTCTTCGGGGACCTTTTTCTCTTGTTGTCCTTCTTTGGCTTTGGAGCCAAAGATCCCTTTTCCTCCCCGAGAGGGGGCAGCCTCATCTCGGAGAACTCACCAATACCTGCATCAAAGGAATTAGTTCACGTGAAGAAAGGTACTCTTCATAAGAAAAAAAACATATATAACATGTACCATGGTGTTTCGTTTCCCATTTTCCCTTTGCCAAGTCCCGCATATTGCATTTATTGTATGGTGAAGTAGCGACTAGATTGCGAATCCAGTCCTCGAGGTCGAGGATCGCATTGGGCATCCACAGGACCGCTGTGGAAAAGGGAAAGGAATAATTATACAAATTTTAGCAAAAATGATCGAAAGAACTAAAGCAAAGAATTCCACTCACGTTCGAAGTTCCATTCCTCGGGGAACGACAGAAACTCCTTGGAAATAACATCGATGGTCCTCACCCGGATGAACCGACTCATCCAACCTCGATCCTTGTCTTCGTCGTTACTGGCAAAGAATGACTTGGTCGTTCGGCGTTGGGGTTTTATCAAACCTCTAAAATGTTGAGGTTGATATAATCGGATGAGATGGCTGAGGGTGAACTCGAGCCCGACCTTCTCGACAAAAAACCTCATCATCATTACGATCCGCCAAAAGGACAGATGAATCTGGCCCAGGGTGACTTGATATCTTCGGCAGAATTCAAGCACGGGCGGGTCGAGGGGACCCAACGTAAAGGGGCATGTATACACACTCAGGAACCCCTTTACGTAGGTTGTGATGTCCTCCTCATGAGAAGGTATTTGCAAAACAACCTTCTTATCCCATTTTAACTCTCTCCTCACAACATCGAGGTGGTTCTCCTCAATTGACCTTATGTACCTCGATGCTAGTTCTCGGCGATCGGGGACGTTGGGAGGGTTCTCGACTATAAATTCCTTTTTTTAAGGAGAAGTGATCGGTATGATCTCGTTTAGCACCGGCGGTTTACCACCGCCAAACGAGAAGTAGAAGTGGAGGTTCTTCTTTCTGAGGAACAGACTTAGAAGTCTTAGCCATCGGTTCTTCAAGAGAGTAAGGAAGAAGTGAATTAGCCGGCGAGGTTTTTGAGCTAATACGGCGGAAGAACCGGGGGTGAAATGGAATCTTAGAAAATAAAATGGGTATTGCAAAGTGAAAAGGTTCATAATGAGAAACGAAGTGAGTATATATAGAGGAAGGCCGCGACTGTTCATTGATACTTATGGCCGACCGGCTCTGACGTGCACTTAATTCTTTTGGGGAAGAGAACCGACGTGACGCTTCGGTCATTTCAATGCCTACGTCACAGGAATGATATCATCATCAAGAACTTTGGGAATTCAAATCGTTTCTTATCATTTAATTCGAAGAAACGCGGGGACTATCTGTATGCGGTCGAAACCGGAGAGTCTGATTTCGGAGTCTCTATTGTATCCCGAGCTCGCGCTCGGACGACTCAAGGTAAAGGTCGAGCCCGGCTGGAACTAGCGCACCTTGAGGGAACGAATCGAAGGGCTGGCACAACCTACCTCGAGGCAGTGCCATACGATAACACTCAAGAAAGAGCGGGAATTTCTCAAGGGCATATAGGTCAAGGAGTAAATGTCGTGATTGGCTCGTACAAATTCGTACTAGACGGCTATACAGCTGTACCAATAGGATTGTTTACTGTAAATAGATGGGTATTTTCCCCTCATATATAAAGGGGATCCCAATCATTTGTAAACATCATCATTCACTGCAATAGAACATTCTACTCTGCTTTTCTCGTTTACTGTTCTCAAGATTGTTCTTCAGTTTTATTGTTCTTACTTTACTACTCTTATCTCACCTCGAGGCCCCTGAATATCGAGCTCGAGGTCCCCGTTGCTCTAGTAACACTGGTTCGGCACATTATATCTTCTCACTTACACTTAATATTTCTTGCTTATTTACTAGTATTGGAATAAATCACATATTTTTAGAACCACAAATCAAATTTAATTGTTAAAACCATTTTCGAGGTAAACACTAGCAATATGAGAATACTAAGTAAAATAAACAATAAAATTATATTTTCAAATATATGAAATAAATTAAATGAAAACAAAACTGTTAATATAAAAAAGGTAAGGTGCAATATTTGAGAATTAACTAACAGCTTCTGAAAAATGAAGTGTCATAATTATAATAATTAAAAGTTGTGGGTTATTTTAGAACTTGGTGTGTTTTTCGTTTTTTCTTCCTTTTTTTAATGGTGCAAGTTGCATTTCGTTTTTCTGTTTGCTCTTTGTTTTTCTCAAAAAATTTAATCGATTTAACATAAAGCATTTTGTTTCTCCAACCAGGAAACTTCCAATTCAGAAACGACCATGATAGAAAAAATATGGACATATCTATGATTCCTCCGAAACCTCCTGATATCACCAATCCTAAGATCGAAATCTAACTGGCAGGACAATCACCTATCTCGTACAAGGATAAACTACTCAGGGGAGAAGGTGATATGGACATCACCATTGACCCTACTGTTTCCTTCTCCAACTCCTTACCATGTACCTTAAAACATTCAACAATGGACCCTCTAACTACAATAGGAAACAAATCTCCTTATCCCAAGAGGACAAAGATCGCATGTATTTTCCTTGGAAATACTCAATAATTATTAAACTCCAAGGTAAAAGAATACTACACAGATTCTTAAAAAATTTGTGGACAATGGCTGCTAGCTCAAGATCATGCACTAGATAATTCTTCTCGTGAACTTTCAACTTCTAGACGCGTAGGCAATCACCCTACCGTCCTGCATCAATATTGCTCCCAAGAAAACTCTAGATGCATCACAGTAAACTGTATAAGAACTTGAACCCGTAGGCAAAACCAACACCGGAGTTGTAGTCAAAGCCGACTTGAGCTTCTGAAAGCTCTCCTAGCACTCTTAGTCCACCTGAACTGAGCACCCTTTTGGGTCAGTCTGGTCATAGGTGCTGCAATGGATGCAAATCCCTCTACGAAACAACGATAGTAACCTGCCAAATCAAGGAAAATGTGGATCTCGGTAGTTGATGACGGTCTAGGCCAACTCTGCACCGCCTCTATCTTCTTCGGATCTACCTTGATCCCATCACAATACACCACGTGGCCTAAAAATGCAACTGAATCAAGCCAGAATTCACACTTCGAAAACTTTGCATACAACTTCTTCTCCCTTAGTGCCTTAAGCACAACTCTCAAATGCTGCTCATGATCCTCTGGATATTGGGAATACACCAAGATGTTGTCAATAAACACGATGACGAAGGAATCAAGATAAGGCTGGAACACACTTTGCATCAAGTGCATAAAGGCTGCTGGGCATTGGTTAGCCCAAACGACATAACAAGAAACTCATAACGACCATATATGGTTTTGAAAGAAGTCTTCGGGATGTCAGAGTCCCGAATCTTCAACTGATGGTACCTGGATCTCAAGTAAATATTAGAGAGCACTCTGGCTTTATGAAGCTGGTCAAACAAATCATCAATACGAGGCAAAGGATACAGGTTCTTCACCGTAACCTTGTTCAGCTGCCGATAATCAATATACATACGCATAGAACCATTATTCTTCTTCACAAACAACATCGGTGCACCGCAAAGTGACATACTAGGCCGAATGAACCCCTTGTCTACGAATTCCTGAAGTTGTTCTTTCAATTCCTTCAACTCCGCTGGTGCCATACGATAAGGTGGAGTAGAAATAGGCTGAGTGCCTGGCACCAGGTTAATACCAAAGTGTATATCCCTGTCAGGTGGCATGCCTGGCAAGTCTGCAGGAAATACGTCCGGAAAATCACAGACTAAAGGAACAGAATCAACGGCAGGAGTCACACAACTAACATCCCTCACAAAAGCCAAATACGATAAACATCCCTTCTCAACCATACGCAGATCCTTCAGGTAAGAAATCACCCTGCTAGGCACATACTTAGTAGAACCTCTCCACTCAACCCTCAGAACTCCAGGCATAGACAAGGTCACGGTCTTAGCGTGACAATCAAGAATAACATGACATGGAGATAGCCAATCCATGCCCAGTATCACATCAAACTCAACCATGCTGAGTAGCAGTAGGTCCACACGGGTCTCCAGACCCCCAATAGATATCACACACGGCCGATACACACGATCTACAATAATAGTATCACCCACGGGAGTCGACACATGAATCGATGTAACTAAAGACTCACGGGGCATACCCAGGAAATGGGAAAAATATGACGAAACATAAGAGTACGTGGAACCAGGTCAAATAAAGCCAAAGCATCTCGGTGACAGACTGAGATAATACCTTTGATCACTGCATCGGAGGACATAACATATGTCCTGGCTGGAAGTGCATAGATACGGGCCTGACCTCCACCTGCTCGACCTCCCCCTCTAGGGGGCCCCTAGTTGCCTGACCCCCACCTCTAGCTGCCTGGGCAGGTGGTGAAGTAACTAGAGCTGAAGTCGAGGGCTGACCCCTCTACTGAGAAGAACTACCAGGACGACAAGGACACTGCCTCCATACATGTCCAAACTCTCCACACTCAAAGCAACTCCCTGGAGCTGGAGATGGGGACTGAAGGTAACCCCTGGCACCAGGATAGATGCTGGATGAACCATGCATAGAAGAACCCTGAAATGATGATGCTCTAGAGGAACTCTGAGCTTGAAGGGAACTAGATGAATAACGTCCCGGATGAGATCTGCGGGGACCCTTCCCCGAAGATGCGCCACTATAAGCTGGGCGAACTGGATGAGGAGGTCTAAATGGGCGACCTCTACTATGCTGAAACTGCCCTCTAGAAGGGGTACCACTGAAACTACCAGATCCCTGAGGCCTCTTGGCCTCCCTCTCCTCTAGCTCTTGCCAGCGAACTGACTCAATATCTCGAGCAATGTCAACAACCTGCTCGAAGGTAGAACCCGACACTCTCTCCCTAGTCATCAAAATACGGAGCTGCTAAGTGAGGCCATCCACGAACCTCCTGATCCTCTCCCTATCATTAGGGACTAACTCAGCAGCATGACGAGCCAACTCTTAAAAATGCATCTCATACCGCGTCATTGATAACTCTCCCTAACGCAGCTGCTCAAACTGCCTGCGCTGCTCCTCTCTGTGAGACTGAGGAACATACTTCTCCAAAACGATAGTGGAGAACTGCTTCCAGGTGAGGGGTGCTGAACCAACAGGTCTACGCCTCTCGAAGGACTCCCACCAAGTAACTGAAATGTAGCAAACGAGACCCCACCAGTCTCAGAATCCCATCAGTACGAAGTATCCTCTAACACTTATCCAGAAAACCCTAGGCATCCTCGCCCTCTACGCCGCTGAATGTCGGAGGCTGAAGTCTACTAAACCTCTCCAGCATGCGTTGCTGATCCTCAGGCATAGCTGGAACCACGAAGTCTTGAACTAGAACAACCGGCTGGGCAGGAACTGCCCCCGGTGTTTGAAGGCCATGTACAACCTGCTCAGGTGTCCGGGTAGCTGGAGTCTGAGTGCCTCCCCCGGCCTGAGATGTAACAGTAGTAGTAGATACAGAAACTTCCTGAGCAAGGCTAGTACATACTGTCAATATCAGAGCCAGGGTCTCTTGAAGACCCGAAATAACAATGGGCACTGCTGGAACCTGAGCCAGTCCCGCTGGAATACCCGCGGCAGGAACCTTATCCTGAATAGTAGGGGGATCTACTGGTACTGCCCTGGCTGCTGTGCGGGCTAGTTCCCTACCCCTACAATGGCCTTGACCACGGTCTCGACCTCTCGCCATTCTAGCTAGTGTCTGGTCACCTTGATCAGTAGCGCGTGTCCTCACCATCTGTGAGAGAATGAAACAACAGAAGTATAGATTTCCAGAATCAATAGAATGGCACAACAGAATTCAAGAAAATGAGATATTTGCTAAGAGTTCTGTAGTCTCTTGAAAACTCTACTAAACCTGCTCATGACCGTTGAGTCCTATGTAACCTAGTGCTCTGATACCAACTTGTCATGACCCCAAATCCTAGCTGACAGTGATGGCGCCAATCGTGGAACTAGGCTAGCCAACAATCACATATTTACATTTTATTTTAAAAATTCTCAATTCATTTTTCAACATTTCATAAACGTATATAAATTTCTGAATTAGTACGAGAAACAAAACAAGCTAAAAAGGCTATAACCATCTCCAAGATCTGGAGCCAACATGTCATGAGCATCTATGAATGATACCAAGAATACTACTGTCATAATACATAATCTTGGAACGAAAAACTAAGTACAAAATAAGAAAGGGAGATAGAGATGATGTGGATGTTGAACAGCTACCTCAATGTCCCAACTCTGGCTCCGCACGGAATAAAATAACTAACGCTTGGTACCAACACCTGAATCTGCACACATATGTGCAGGGAGTAATGGTGAGTACACCAACTCAGCAAGAATGAAAATAAATCAAATCTCAACAGTAAGAAAACACACAGTAGCAAATCACCGAATCAATATAAATAAAATATTAATTTTCAACAGTATATACATTTAGTCAAATATGCTTTAAAAGCCAATTTCAGTAAAATCCTTTGAACATGTATGATTCCCAGTGATTTCAGTAAAATACCCAAGAAGTATTAGTAAAGATGAAATGAATCATAAATAGTTACTCAGACAAACAAGTATCACAAACCGCCCCTCGGGTAAATCATCACTCAGGATCATTCACTCAGAATACCTCACAATCACTCAGCATCAGCCCCTCGGGCAACCTCACAGTAGCTCATTCCTCCCAATCACTCGTATCTCGACACTCGACACTCGCACTCAGTAGGTTCCTGCGCTCACTAGGGGTGTACAAACTCCAGAGGGGATCCTATAGCCCAAGCGCTAAAAACAGCCAAATTATGGCATCAATCACTCTGGCACTCGACCTCTCACATATCATAATAGTGTAATATGTTGCGGCGTGCAGCCTGATACAAGAATATCCTCACAATATTTTCTCATAGCCTCACTTTGTCAGAAACTCTCAAAATGCCACTCGGGCCATAAATAAATGGGGTTCTCGACCCAAAACAGTATTTTATATCATGAAATAATATCAACAAGTCTGAGTATCAAAAACAGATTAACATGAATACTGAGTGTAAATCATAATTACCACGGTGAGGAATATAAGAAAACAGCCCCCAAAGGGTTTAAACAGGGCGGCACGAGGCCTCAAACATGGCTTACAGCCCAATTATATCAAAAGCATGAAAATACGATTTATCATGTGATTTAAAAGCAGCTACGCAACTCAATAGGTTCCTCGTGAAGAACCAATTTCAAATTTCCCAATTAGTACACGCCACACACTCGTCATCCAGTGTATGTCACTCCCAGACAGTGAAAAGATGCTAAGTCCGGGGTTTCATACCCTCAGGACAAGATTTATAGTCATTACTTACCTCAAACAAGCCCTAAAAGCTACTCCGCAATACTTTTGCCCCTCGAATCGGCTCCCAAAGGCTCCGAGTCTATCAAACACAGATTTATAACATCAAAATATGTTAGGGAAACGAAACCCAATCGAAAACTATCAAAATTAGGCACAATTTCCGAAATTGGCAAAACCCCGCCCCCGGGCTCACATCTCGAAATTCGATAAAAATCAGATAACTAGAATCCTCATACTCTCACGAGTCTACCCATATCAAATTTACCAAAATCCGACCTCAATTACCCATTCAAATCATCAAAAGAAATTCCCAAATTTTCCTCCCATTTTCCACTTTGATTCCTCAAATTACATGATAATAATCAAGACTAATTCATGAAATAAATCCAAAAGTGATTGAGGAACACTTACCACAAGAATCCCACTGAAAATCTCTTCAAAATCCTCCTTCTCCCGAGCTCTCTAATGGTATTTTGAGTTATGTCCTAAAACCCTCGTTTTTGAAACTTAAACTTTCTGCCTAGTCTTTTCTTCATCGCGAACGCATCACATTGACCGCGTTCGCATAGAGAAATCCCAGTTGGCCCCTAATTTCCTATACGCGAACGTGGCTACTAGCCCGCAAACGCACACCATAACCAACCTAGGTCACCGTGAACGCATGGGCCTATACGCGAACGCACATGCCAAATGGGCCTGGGGTCCCTCAAATGCCTATACTCTATGAGAACGCACTCCAGGCCTTGCGAACGCATAGGCCAACCAACCCAACTCTCCACGTTCGCATCCCCAAGTCACGATCGCATTGAAATTTTTTTCCTCAAAGTCGAATGCCCCTATGCGAACGCGGGACCACCTCCGCGAACGCATAGGGGAAATACCTGTTGCAGAAACACCAGCAAAGCAGCTGGTTCAAAAGTCCAAGGATCACCTTGTTAGCCACTCAGAACTCACCCGAGGCCCCCAGGACTTCAACCAATCATACCAACACATCCCATAACCTTATTCAAACTTAGTCGATCCTTCGAAACACCAAAAACAATGCAAAACACCAAAATCACATCAAATTCAAGCCTATGAACTTTGAAATTTCTAAAATTTCACCAAGGATGCCGAAACCATCCAAAACTCATTCGATTGACCTGAAAATTTTCACACATATCGAAAATGACATTATGGACCTTCTCCAACTTTTGGAATTCCATTCTGACCCCGATAGCCTATATTCCAATGCCGATCGGAAATCGCCAAAAACTAACTTTTCAACAATTCAAGCCTCACTATACACCAGACATCAGCAGTTCATTCCGAACACACTCCTAAGTCCCAAATCACCTAACGGAGCTACCCGAGCATTAAAATCCGCATTCCGAGATCATTTACCAAGAAGTCAACTCTTAGTTGACTTTTCCAACTATAAGGCTACTTTAAGAGACTCAGTGTCTCAATTCTCACTACAACCACTCTGAACCCGAACCACCCGACTCCAACACATCATAAACAACTAAAAAATGCATAACAAGGAAGAAACATGAATAACAATGCAAATTCTACGGAACGATCGACTGGGTCGTTACACTAACCCCACTTATAACAATATACACATGTCTCAGAATCCCCCACTCGATGGGCAAATGGTAAAAAGCATGCACCACGTGCCAAAGGAATTGAATGCAAAATCTTGAAATACATGCCCTACTCTAAACCACCCAATTTACATGCAATTAGATGCAATCATTGCCTACTCCCAAACCCCTACTACTTTAGCTCTCAATAAATCTATTGAAAAATGCCTAGGATCCCTCTACACCACTAGAGAAGGTACTGCCTCATCCAAATTCTCCATCATCACCCCCCATCCAACATGAACAACCTTCCACCACTACCCCAAAACCCCCCGATAATTTATGTCCAACCTCCTCTTCCACAAGACCACCACCCAACATCCTTGATAGAAATAGGACTAATGGGGAGGGGCTTAGTGTTCAATGCCACAATCAATGGAAAGAGAGTGTTATCCTCCTTCAAAGTCCAAGATATCTAGCACAACTTGTGGCCGAGGGACTTCATCTTGCAATGAGCAATTACTGGAATCATGTGTGGGTAAATAATATTCTACAACCACTAGCTCCACGATTAAATCAAAACCTAGTGGAGGAAATGAGAGCTCATTGTAACCTCCCTCCCAACTTCAATCCAGTGCCCATCCTCCCTCAAAACCTAGGGTTGGATCTTCCATTCTTCCCACCGGAAGCCTTAACCTCCCTCAATCCCATTCTAATACCATGGAAGGCACCGCACCAAGTCCCACCTCCTAAGCCACAACCTCAAGTACCGATCTGCAAGACTCTACTAAACCTGCTCATGTCCTATGTAACCTAGTGCTCTGATACCAACTTGTCATGACCCCAAATCCTAGCCAACCATGATGGAGCCAATCGTGGAACTAGTCTAGCCAACAATCACATATTTACATTTTATTTTCAAATTCTCAATTCATTTTTCAACATTTCATAAACGTATATAAATTTCTGAATTAGTACGAGAAACAAAACAAGCTAAAAAGGCTATAACCATCTCTAAGATCTGGAGCCAACAGGTCATGAGCATATATGAATGATACAAAGAATACTACTATCATAATACATAATCTTGGAACGAAGAACTAAGTACAAAATAAGAAAGGGAGATAGAGATGATGTGGACGCTGAACGACTACCTCAATGTCCCAACTCTGGCTCCGCACGGAATAAGATGACTAACGCTTGGTACCAACACCTGAATCTGCACACATATGTGCAGGGAGTAATGGTGAGTACACCAACTCAGCAGTAATGAAAATAAATCAAATCTGAACAGTAAGAAAACACACAGGAGCAAATCACCGAATCACAATAAATAAAATATTAATTTCCAACAATATATACATTTAGTCAAATATGCTTTAAAAGCCAATTTCAATAAAATCCTTTGAACATGTATGATTCCCAGTGATTTCAGTAAAATACCCAAGAAGTATTAGTTTAAAGATGAATTGAATCATAAATAATTACTCAGACAAACAAGTATCAAAAACCGCCCCTCGGGTAAATCATCACTCATGATCATTCACTCAGCATACCTCACAATCACTCAGCATCAGCCCCTCGGGCAACCTCACAGTCACTCATTCCTCCCAATCACTCGTCACTCGACACTCGACACTCGCACTCAGTAGGTTCCTGCGCTCACTAGGGGTGTACAAATTCCAGAGGGGATCCTACAGCCCAAGCGCTAAAAACAGCCAAATTATGGCATCAATCACTCTGGCACTAGGCCTCTCACATATCATAATAGTGTAACATGCTGCGGCGTGCAGCCTGATACAAGAATATCCTCACAATATTTTCTCACAGCCTCACTTAGTCAGAAACTCACAAAATGCCACTCGGGCCATAAATAAACGGGGTTCTCGACCCAAAACAGTATTTTATATCATGAAATAATATCAACAAGTCTGAGTATCAAAAACAGTTTAACATGAATATTGAGTGTAAATCATAATTACCACGGTGAGGAATATAAAAAAACAACCCCAAGGGGTTTAAACAGGGCGGCACGAGGCCTCAAACATGGCTTACAGCCCAATTATATCAAAAGCATGAAAATACGATTTATCATGTGATTTCAAAGCAGCTACGCAACTCAATAGTTGCCTCGGGAAGAACCAATTTCAAATTTCCCAATTAGTACACGCCACACACTCGTCATCCAGTGTGTGCGTTACTCCCAGATAGTGAAAAGATGCTAGGCCCGGGGTTTCATACCCTCAAGACAAGATTTATAGTCATTACTTACCTCAAACCAGCCCGAAAAGCTACTCCGCAATACTCTTGCCCCTCGAATCGGCTCCCAAATTCTCCGAGTCTATCAAACACAGATTTATAACATCAAAATATGCTAGGGAAACGAAACCCAATCGAAAAATATCAAAATTAGGCACAATTCCCGAAATTGGAAAAACCCCGCCCCCGGGCTCACATCTCGAAATTCGATAAAAATCAGATAACTAGAATCCTCATACTCTCACGATTCTACCCATATCAAATTTACCAAAATCCGACCTCAATTACCCATTCAAATCATCAAAAGAAATTCCCAAATTTTCCTCCCATTTTACACTTTGATTCCTCAAATTACATGATAAAAATCAAGACTAATTCATGAAATAAATCCAAAAGTGATTGAGGAACACTTACCACAAGAATCCCACTGAAAATCTCTTCCAAATCCTCCTTCTCCCGAGCTCTCTAATGGTATTTTGAGTTATGTCCTAAAACCTCATTTTTGAAACTTAAACTTTATGCCCAGTCTTTTCTTCATCGCGAACGCATCACATTGACCGTGTTCGCATAGAGAAATCCCAACTGGCCCCTAATTTCCTCTACGCAAATGTGGCTACTAGCCCGCAAACGCACACTATAACCAACCCAGGCCACCGCGAACGCATGGGCCTATACGTGAACGCACTGGCCAAATGGGCATGGGGTCCCTCAAACGCCGTTACTCTATGCGAACGCACTCCAGGCCCTGCGAACGCATAGGCCAACCAACCCAACTCTCCACATTCGCACCCTAGTGTCGCGATCACATTGAACAAATTTTCCCCAGAGCCGAATGCCCCGATGCGAACGCGGGACCACCTCTGCGAACGCATAAGGAAAATACCTGTTGCAGAAACACCAGCAAAGCAGCTGGTTCAAAAGTCCAAGGATCACCCCGTTAGCCACTCAAAACTCACCCGAGGCCCCCAGGACCTCAACCAAACATACCAACACATCCCATAACCTTATTCAAACTTAGTCGAGCCTTAGAAACACCAAAAACAATGCAAAACCACCAAAATCACATCAAATTCAATCCTATGAACTTTGAAATTTCTAAATTTCACCAAGGATGCCGAAACCATCCAAAACTCATTCGATTGACCTGAAACTTTTCACACATATCCAAAATGACATTATGGACCTTCTCCAACTTCCGAAATTTCATTCTTAGCCCGATAGCCTATATTCCACTGCCGACCGGAAATCACCAAAAACTAGATTTCGCAAATTCAAGCCTCACTATACACCAGACATCAACACTTCATTCCGAACACACTCCTAAGTCCCAAATTACCTAACGGAGCTACTTGAGCCATAAAATCCGCATTCCGAGATCATTTACCAAGAAGTCAACTCTTAGTTGACTTTTCAAACTATAAGGCTACTTTAAGAGACTAAGTGTCTCAATTCTCACTACAACCACTCCGAACCCGAACCACCCGACTCCAACACATCATAAACAACTAAAAAATGCATAACAAGGAAGAAACATGAATAACAATGCAAATTCTACTGAACGGCTGACCGAGTCGTTACACTAACCCCACCTATAACACAATATACACATGTCTCAGAATCCTTCACTCGATGGCCAAATGGTAGAAAGCATGCACCACGTGCCAATGGAATTGAATGCAAAATCTTGCAATACATCCCCTATGCTAAACCACCCAATTTACATGCAATTAGATGTAATCATTTCCTACTCCCAAACCTACTTTATCTCTCAATAAATCCATTGAAAATGCCTAGGATCCCTCTACACCACTAGAGAAGGTACCGCCTCATCCAACATGAACAACCTTCCACCACTACCCCAAAACCCCCCGATAATTTATGTCAAACCCCCTATTCCACAAGACCACCACCCAACATCCTGAATAGAAATAGGACTAATGGGGAGGGGCTTAGTGTTCAATGCCACAATCAATGGCAAGAGAGTGTTATCCTCCTTCAAAATCCAAGATATCTAGCACAACTTGTGGCCGAGGGAATTCATCTTGCAATGAGCCATTTACTGGAATCATGTGTGGGTAAATAATATTTTACAACCACTAGCTCCACGACTAAATCAAAACCTAGTGGAGGAAATGAGAGCTCATTAGAACCTCCCTCCCAACTTCAATCCAATGCCCATCCTCCCTCAAAACCTAGGGTTGGATCTTCCATTCTTCCCACCGGAAGCCTTAACCGCCCTCAATCCCATTCTAATACCATAAGAGGCACCGCACCAAGTCCCACCTCCTCAGCCACAACCTCAAGCACAGAATTAAAACATGCAAATGCCAATGAAGGAAATGAATCCCAACCCCCAAATAGTTCCAAACCTAGGCGATCCAATAGAAGACGAAGTGAACGAACTAATGGACTTAGTAGGAGAATCAATGGTGGAATTGTCAAACCTAGACGAGGTAAAAGTATTCATAGTCAAGGAAACTCTAGAGAAGAGACACATACTTGCCTGCCCTCAGAACTTTCTCAAATGTTCAATGGACATATGTCCTCCACACGACCCAATGGTGGGCAACATACAAATGGTCCTAGTTCCTTCACTAAGGAGAAGCTCAACAACCCCTAGGGATAATTTGTTAAATGGTCACTCACATTCACAAGACTTTGACATGATTAGTCCTATTAATATCATAATATGGAATATAAGGGGGACGGGGGGGGG
>ML284919.1:140397-165197 GCA_005239495.1 Nicotiana undulata
TTGGGGGGGGGGGGGGGGGGGGGGGGGGAGGGATAATGAAGATTTTAGGAGGAATTTTAGAGAGTTGATGATGCAGCATTACCCTTGTGTGGTCACACTACTTGAGACCAGAATGCAATTGCATGCGTCTCTTCTTAGTGAGTTTGGTTTCTCCGATATGATTGAAGTCCCAGTGGATGGACAAGCAGGTGGTATGGTTATTCTATGGGATAATGCCAAGGTCACTGTGCATAACTTTTCATGAAGACACCAAGAGATTCATGCAACAATTGAGGTACGTCCTACTAAATTCTTATGGTTATTCTCATCAATATATGCTAGTATTAACTCTACTATTAGAGATGAAACGTGGGATAATGTTAAAAATATTTCCGATAACTACAAGGGCCATGGATTGTGGGAGGGGAATTTAATGATGTCCTTAAATCCAATGAAACATTAGGAGGAAGACGTGCATGTAAGCTTTGGTCTAGCCTAAATTAATGTAACCTACTTGATCATGGTTATAAGGGTGGTACTAGATACACTTGGTCAAATAATATATTTCGTAATAACAGTCTTCTTATGGAACGTCTTGACAAAGTGTTTGGTAACGATCAATGGATCCAAATATATCCAAATGCTACCATTACTCATTTGCAAAAAACTCGCTCTGAACATAGCCCTTTACTTTTAAATCTTATCCCTAAGTAGCACCATAAGTTTCAAAACCCTTTTTGTCTTGAACCTTATTGGTGCAAACACCCGCAATTCAATGATTTAGTCACTACTTCTTGGTCTAGAAATCAATTTGTAATAGCTTCATCAGCCTTGAAAAACCTTGTCATTCATTGGAAAAGTATTACCTTTGGAGATATCAATCAAAGAAAATAAAAGAAATTTACGCAGGCTCAAATGTATTCAAAATTCTCCCTCGCATTATTCCAGTCCCTTTTTCCAAAATTTAGAAGTTTCCCTAAAAGTAGATTTTAATAAAATACTAAAAATTGAGGAGGATTATTGGAAGCTCCATTCTAGAATTCAATGACTTAACGAAGGAGATGCAAATACAAAATTCCACGACATTATGACCACAAATAGGTGGAGAAAAAACAAAATTGTCTTCTTCAAAGATGAGAATGATAATTGAATTGATGATCCAGGGGCCATCCTTAACCACACTAGAGAATATTTCAGTAACATTTTCACAACTTCACATACCATTAATGATTGGTATGCTATAAAAAATGATCTAAGGAGTTATAACAAAACTGGTTTATCCTCTTTAGATAATCCACTCACAAATAATGAGATTATCAAAGCTTTCTTTTCCTTTAAACCTTACAAAGCTCCTGGCTCGGATGAGATTCACCCCGTTTTCTTCCAAAATTATTGGAACATAATTGGTAGCTCTGTTATTAATCTTTGTAAAGAAGCCTTTAGTGGTGGGAAAATTCCGGAAGGCATAAATAACACTCTTTTATGTCTCATCCCGAAGATACCAAATGCAAACAACTTAAAAAAATTTAGGCCAATAGGACTTTGCAACACTATTTATAAAATCATAACTAAGATTATTTCTAATCGATTAAAACCCTTCCTACAAAACCTCATTAGCTCCTATCAATCAAGTTTCATTAAAAATAGTAAAGCTAGTGACAATGCTACAATCATTCAGGAACTCATGCTCAAAATGAACAAATATCGAGGGAATAATCATAATATGCTTTTAAAAATTGATCTTGCCAAGGCTTTTGATTGCCTTGAATGGTCCTTCATATTTAGAGCCCTACCTTTCTTTAATTTTCCACCAAACATGACAAATCTTTTTATGAATTGTATTTCCTCATCAAAGATTGCAATCCTTGTCAATGGTGCTAGAACCGACTATTTTGTTCCTTCTAGAAGTATCAGGCAAGGGGATCCTATGTCCCATACCTCTTTATTCTATGTATGGAAATATTTTCCACTCTTATCAATCACAAAGTTGACATGAGAGATTGGGTTCCTATAATCATCGAAAAAAATAATTACCAACTATCCCACTTGTTTTGCGGATAATCTTACCCTGATGGCCAAAATCAATGATAACTCCATACATAACATTAAACACTGCATTGACCTTTTCTGTTCCCTGTCAGGACAATCCATTAATAGAGCCAAGTCAAAAACTGTTGTGTCAAAACACGACCCAAAAAATGTTTGCAAAAACCTTTCCAGTTTCCTAAATATCAATGTATGTCACACCTTTTGAAGATACCTAGGTTTTCCCATCACTAATTAAAAATCTAGAGCGTCTAATTTCTAATTTGTTATTGATAACATGTTATCAAGACTAGCCACTTGGAAATCAAATTGTCTCACCATGGCAGGTAGGTGTACTTTAGCTACATCATGCCTGAATTCACTCCAAAATCATATTATGAAATATATACCCTATTGCCCTCTAAGATTCTTAAAAACATAGATAAAATTCAGCGTAACTTCTTATGGGGCACAAATACTACCTCCAAATCATCTTATAAATTGGGATACTATCACCAAACACAAAAAGGAGGGTGGCTTAGGGATTCACAAAGCTAAGAACAAGAATCTAGTAAACCTAGCAAACCTCTCTTGGAGGCTCTTATCAAATGCCCACTCCCCTTGGGTTACAATTATCCACGAGCTCCATGGTAATAGAAAAAATATTAGAAATTGCCCCTTTATCTGGAATAGAATTATCCAGGGCTGGGACATTTGTAGTAAAGGCATTACTTGGATACCACATAAGCTTGCATCTCTCAATGTTTGGGACAATCATTGGATCCACGAAACTCCCATGTTACGGCAATGTCTATATGGTCCTCCTGCGAAGAAAGACAACTTACTAACAATTAAGGACCTTTGGATTAACAATCAGTGGGACTTGTCAAAAATTTATATATAGCTTCAACCTCCCTTAATAAAAAACATCCAAGCCACCACTCCTAACTCTTTTAATTGTGACATCCCTATATGGTCATTAACCACAAATGGCCTCTTTACTAGTAAATCTTGCTATAATCTACTAGCCATTAAACCTACCATAACTCAGGACATTACTTGGATTTGGGATTTTCGTTGTCCAAATAAAATAAAGCTCTTATTATGGAAATGCTTCCATAACAAACTCTCTACTAGAACGCATCTAAACCACATTGGTATCAACATAGATCCCATTTTCTATTTTTGCAAGCATGATAAGGAGACTATTACCCATATCTTTATGCATTGCACTGCCGTCAAAGATTTTTGGCTTCGCTTAGGCATTAACATAATTAGTTGTGATCCAACTAGTCACTGGTTAATAAATATTTGTGACCTTAACTATTCTTTAGTAAAGAGCTCTATAACTTGGAAAGATATGTTTCCCTTTGCTATATGGTCCATTTGGGTAAATAGAAACAACAACCTCTTTGATAACACTACCAATAAAGCTTGTATGCAATATGCTTACAAGTTAGTGGTAGAATATAAGCTCCTTACATAAAAGGAAACTATGTCGCATCAAAATATTCCCATTTCTGTAAAATGGATTAAACCTGCAGGTAACCAACTTAAGCTTAATATAGATAGCTCCTTCAAAGATGATACATCCATATGTGGCTTTAGTGGTTTATTTAGTGATAGCAATGGTATATGGGTTCTTGGGTTCCAGGGGTCCTTACCAGGACTATCTTCCCTGCATGCAGAACTCATGGCATTAAAGGCTGGCCTAGATCTTGCTAGGGAGCAGGGTTTCACTAACATAGTTGTGGAAACAGACTCTATGGACATCATTGACTCCTTACAAAATGGTTACACTTGCTTAACAATATTATTAATGACTGCAGGTTACTGATACACCAGGTGAAAATCCATACGCTCTAGCACAACTTCAGAGAGGCCAACAAAGAATCTCACAAGTTGGTTAAGCATGATTTTCGTATGAAATGGCAGGGATCTCAGAATTATGCATTATCGTCCACCTTTTGTAACCACCCCCATAGCAAGTGATTATGAAGAATCTACTTATCTATTTAATCATATTAGGAAAGATGCATGCATTAAGCTTGCATCGTTTGGAAACAAAAATGTCCTTCGAGATATCTCTATATTTTATAATAGCCAAGTAGGTAATTCCCCGTTGGGCTTCCTAACTATGATAACTATACTCTATGATTTCTAGTATAATAGATCCCTGTTCATAAAAAAAAAGTTCAGAAACAACTTTTTTGGGTTAAAAGCTGGCCCCAGGGTTAAGGAGCAAACATTGGATGGTTATTTCATCATACATCAACCTATGATTAATGGGAGAGACACATGAGTCATGACTACATGAGTTTAAGAAGACAACTACAACTGATATGTCACGACCCAAAATACCAAGTCGTGATGGCGCCTATTGTGGTACTAGGCTAGCTGACTCATTACCCAAAACAAACAATATCTCGTTTCAACAATCTATTTTTCAAACCATTCAATCATAATCCTTTCAGAAGAAACCCAAAACAAAGGAAATATGTGCGGGAAAATATAACCCGACTGTCACGACCCGAAACCTATGGGTTGTGATGGCGCCGGACGCCACTGTCAGGCAAGCCGACCCCTTAATCAGTTGGAACACTTTCATGTTTAGCATTTTAGAATCGAAGCCTCTTCTTGCATTATCATTATTAAATTAATAAATTTCGTAATTTAAATACGGCAATAAACCAACTTAATACAAAAAACAGAAATACCAAGACATCCCCAGAACCCGGTGACACAAGTCCACGAGCAATTGCTAAGAATTTATACAATTACACAACGCTTGTCCGAAAACAAAATAGGATAAAGGCAATAAATATAAAATGTAAGTACACATAAGGGAAACTCCGGCAGTTGTGGAATGCCTCTGGATGAATGCAGCCCGTATACATTCCCAAATCGATCACTGTACTATAAAGGTACCTGTGAAACAAAATGCACAGAAAGTGTAGTATGAGTACATATACATATATGTACCCAGTGAGTATCCCGTCTAAACTCGAAGGAGTAGTGACGAGAGGTCGACTAGATACTCACTAAGATCCAGCAATATAATTTATGACGAGATATGGCTAAAGCAACAGGCATGTGAGACAGTAAACAACAAGTACATAACAAATAACGTAATCCAGATAATAACTGAAAAATGAACAACAAAGTACCAAAATCTCCTCTTAACCAATACCTGACAATCCAGTTATAAGTGACTCAGAACTCAAGTGATCATACACATACCAGGACAAGACAACCGGCCGGAGTCATAAGGGTGGTCATAAGGACTAAGGTCATAAGCTAACCCACGATCGCGAATCATACATGTGACTCGCGTGCTGACTCAATAGTAATAAGCTGACCCACGATCGCGCATCATACCTGCGACTCGTGTGTTGACTCGATAATGATAAGATGACCCACGATCGTGCATCCAGTCTGCGACTCGTGAGCTGACTCGATAATGATAAGTTGACCCACGATCGCGCATCATGCCTGCGACTCGTGTGCTGACTCGATAATAATAATATATAAGCTGACCCACGATCACGCCTCCAGTCTGCGACGCGTGTGCTGACTCGATAACAAGTGCATATACATATATAGGTATATATGTGTACCGACTCAACAGGACCGTGCCAAAACCATTGTATCCAACCGGGATTGAAATCATAATATTTCACCTTTCCATGTCATCTCAACAACAATCACAACTTACAATACATACAAGGTACAAATAAGGCACATAGAGGCATGCTCGTGAGTCCTAAAGCTACCCGACATAGCAATATAGTCTCCACGTACGGACTCTCGTCACTTGGTACGTACGCGGCCCCCACAACATGTATACATAACAAATAAGGAACCTATGGGGACATTTCCCCCTTACAAGGTTGGAAAAGGAGACTCACCTCGCTCCGAAGTTCCATAACCGGCTTCTAAGCCCTTCTGACGACTCCAATGGATGCACAACGCCCCCAAACTAACCAAACAACGACAAACCAATGAAAATATACTCTAATATTTGCTAAAAATCAGATTATATAATTTCCCAATTCCGCTCAGTGAATTGACCAAAATGCCCTCGGGCCCACGTGCCCGGATTCTGAAATTTCTTGTAGATAATCTCTACCCGAGGCTTTACTAGTTCAATCACACAAATTACTCCAATATTCATGCTCAATTCGTGGCTAAAATCAAATTTTATCAAATTCTAGGTTTCCTTTCAATTTCCTCACATTTTCCCCAATTTCTCATATCCAATCTATGTAATAAATCTTGTATTTAACTTGGAATTAAGTAGAAACAACTTACCTTTGATGCTTGATGAAATCCCCCTTGAAATGCTCTCCAAAATCATCCAAGCCAAATGAAAGAAATGAAAGATAGCCAAAATTCGTGTTTAAAGAATCTGCCCCTGCTTCATCGAGTTGTACCTTGCACTTGTGCTGCACATGTTGTACATCCTATTAAAATTCCCTTATTGAACACCTTCTGTTAAAACACCCATAACTTCTTGTAGAAATATCCCAATAACAAACGGTTTGAAGATGTAAAAACGAGACTCGAAGATCTTTAATTTGATAGGTTGTAAACCATATAAATCTTTATATATACCGAGATATGAGCTTCTAAAGTCGGCTCCATGCATCAAACAATTCTGGCGAAACTGCTCCACCAGCCATATTCAATCGGTCATAACATTTTGCACGAAACTCCAAATGACAAATGCTTTAATGTTCTGAAACCTCGACTTCAAGATCTATAACTTTCATGTTTTGCAAATTTTCATATTCCTCATAGATTCTTATATATATGCTTCAAAAGGTAGCTCTTCGACGCATAATTTGCTGTCCAAAAATATGCAGCAGAAATTTTCTGCAATTTGTTTCCTTCTTTTTTTGTCCAAAATTCATTCCGTTAACCTCCCGAAATTCACCTGAGGCCCTCGAGACCTTAACAAATTATACAAACATGTCCCAAAACATGATACGAACTTGCTCGAGGCCTCAAATCACATCAAACAACGCCAAAATCTCGAATCGCACTAAGATTCAAACTTTATGAACTTTGAAATTTCAAATTTCTACATTCGATGCCGAAACCTATCAAATCACGTTCGATTGACCCCAAATTTTGCACACAAGTCATATTCGACATTACAGACCTGCTCCAACTTTCAGAATTGGAATCCGACCCCGATATCAAAAAGTGAAACTCTCGGTCAAACTTCTCAAAAACATTCAAGTTTCTATCTTTAGCCAAATGATTTCAAAATGACCTCCGGACATCCGAATTCACTTCCGATCGCGCTCCCAAATCCAGAATCACCATACAAAGCTATTCCCATACTCGGAATCCCAAACGGACATCAATATCATTGAAATGCGCTTCAAGCCAAACTTAGGAAATTTCTTCAAAAATGCTGACTTCCACAATATATAGCGAAACACTCCCGAGTTATCCAAATCCCGATCCGGACATATGCCCAAGTCCGAAATCATCATACGAACCTGCTGGAACCTTCGGATCCTGGTTCCGAGGTCATTTACTCAAAATTCCAGTCTTACTCAATTTCTTCAACTTAAGGCTTCTGAAATGAGAATTTTCCTTTCAATTTAACTCCGAACCTCCTGAATTTCAACTCAACATCAACTCAATTTCTTCAACTTAAGGCTTAGATACGGGACTTAGCTTATTTCCTCCGTTTTCATCTTCCTCCTCAAGTCTTTAAAGAGCTCTTCAAGGAACCTTCCACTACTGTTATTGAGGTAAGTAAATTTCATGGTTTTACTAGTTTCAAACATCAATTCCTAGTTAAATTCCCTACTAAATTATCAAAAATCATGGAATTAGGTAGTAATTTTAGGGCTCTTGAGGATTTTGTGATTTTCCATTTTAGGCCATGAATTCAAGCAGAAATCACACCTTAATGATCCTTAGGCTATGGGTGAGTGATCCCTTCGAGAATTTTCAGAATATGAGCATGCGGGACCGGGGTTGGAATTTGGGAATTTTCTAAGAATAGCAATTTTATTGAATAGCTAGGATAATTTCCCACATTGTGCATGCATTGATTTAATTTTACACCTTTAAGGCTAGTTGCGAGTCCTCGGGTGTAGAGTTCGGAGTTTCGGGCGCAATTATGGTCCGAGGGGTAGATTCGGCATGAGGTGAGTCTCTTTCTAACCTTGTAAGAGGGAATTGTCCCCATAGGTGATGTATATGGTATGTGTGAATTGTTTGGCGGCTACATACGCACCAAGTGACGAGAGTCCGTACGTAACGGCTATCATTGTTATGTCCGGGTAGTTAGGCCCACATAATGTCTTATATGCTTCCTTGTAATGTCTTATATGCTTCCTCGTAATGCCTTATATGCTTCCTTGTAATGCTTAATACGATTCATTGTGACGCCATATGTACTATGAGATCATGTTTTGTATAGTATTGTTCCTTTGAGGTTTTATGGAAATTGTTGAATTGAAAGGAATTTGTTATGGAAAGTAAGTTTTACAAGATATTGTTTGTGCGTGTGATCGCTTCGCAATTTACATTTCGCGAGCGATGTGTGATTTTTCCCCACTCTTAAGGGAGAGGGCCGTACGTCACGGCGGATTGAAAGGTGCACTTTTGGAACGGGCCGGTCGATCCCCGACAGTGCACAAAAATGATATAATTAAGAATGCACTCTTGGTACAGGTCGTTCGATCCTCGACAGTGCATGGGCGAAGTTGTACTATGTATTGATATGGTTACATTTAAAGACGCACTTTTGGGACAGGCCGATCGATCCTCGGCAGTGCGTAGATATGATTATGGCAAGCATGCACTTTTGGGACGGGCCGGTCGATCCCCGGCAGTGCATAGCTATTCTTTCCTTATGACTCCGGCCGGTTGTCTTATTCCTGTGTGCGCATGATTATTTGACATTGTTTTCATGGATTTATACTTATATGAGATATCTTTGGGAAAGTAAGTGGCCATTGTTTTTGTTCTAGTATTTTCTTGGATTACTGTGCTTTATACATAATTGTTACTCACTGTTTTACATGCCTACTATTTTATTTTATATTTTTTATATCATGATGTTGGACCTTAGTGAGTGTCAAGTCGACCTCTCGTCACTACTTCTTCGAGATTAGACGGGATACTCAGTGGGTATATATTTATTTTAATATGTACTCATGTTGCACTTCTGTACTTAACTGTATAGGTTCTGAGGCTGGTGCACCTGGTTATCAGACCAGATCCTGATAGTGACCGTAGCGGACTTGACTTCACGGTGAGCTGCTTCCTCTAGGGATCCCCAGCAGCACCCGGGAGTTTCATTTACTTTTGTTATTTATCCCGTCTATTTCACCCAGGCTGTGGATTTGTATCTATATGTATCTAGTGTATTCTGATAGTTGCCCGCGACACTCGTGACACTAGTTCCTGGCACACATGTAGTGTATATTTTGGGTTTTGGGTTGTATAGGCATACATATGCTTTATTTCGGCCATGTAGTGTTATGATTTTATTTTCATATCAAGCTATCATCATGTTTAATTGTTTAAAATTGGTAATTATGGATTTGTTTAATCAAATGTGAAGGGTAACACCTAGTGTAATTCATATTGGCTTGCCTAACCCCGTCGTTGGGCGCCATCGCGACCTGGATTAGGATTCTGGGTCGTGAAAACGTGATATCAGAGCCCTAGGTTCACGTAAGTCTCACGAGTCACGGGCAGGCCCAATAGAGTCTTGCGGATCGGTACGAAAACATCTGTACTTATCTTCAGGAGGCTATGGGGTGTTAGGAAACTTCCCTTTATTCATCTCCTGTCGTGCAATCTATGATGTACTCAAACTTATTCTTCTATTCTCTCACAGATGGTGAGGACACACGCATCCGACGTTTCTGGTCCGGGAGATGCCGCTGCCCCCGCCGCCTGAGGTCGGGGTAGAGGCAGGGGTAGAGCACCTGCTCGAGGTAGGGGACGAGGGCGTCCCAGAGCTATACCAGTGGCACCACCAGAGGACCCTATTATGGAGGAGCAGGATGAGGTGCCTCCAGTAGCACCTGCTCCAGTGGATTTCATGACGGGGCCAGGCTTCCAGGAGGTCATGGGTCGTATGCTGAGATTCATGGACACTATGTCCCAAGATGGTTTATTTCCAGCCGACCCTACTACTTCTCAGGCGGGAGGGGGAGTCCGGACCTCTACCGCTCAGGCCACAGGTCAGGCAGTAGCAGCACGTCATACCCCGGGCACACCGCCCGTGGGTGGGGTTCAGCCCGTGGTAGCAGCCCCAGAGCCCAGGCCAGTTGCAGAGGGTGACCAGCAGAAGATGTTGGATAGATGGACCCGACTTCTCCCTCCAGTCTTCGGGGGTGAGCAGGGTGAGGATGCTCAGGATTTCATCGATAGGTGCAGGGACAGACTGCATAACTTGAGGATTTTGGAGTCCCATGGAGTGGATTTCACTACATTTCAGTTGGAGGGCAGAGCTCGCAGGTGGTGGCAGTCATATATTCTCGGCAGACATGTAGATTCTCCTCCTGTCACTTGGGATCAGTTCGTGCAGGTGTTTCTAGACAAATATATTCCACCCTCTGAGAGGGAAGAGTTGTGGCGTTAGTTTGAGCAGCTAGAGCAGGGGAAGATGACAGTGAAAGATTATGAGGCTAGATTTTCAGAGTTGTCACGCCATGCACTTATGATATTGCCTACCGATGCCGAGAGAGTGCGGCGGTTTGTGGCCGGATTGCATTCACATATTAGGGACACCATGGCCCGAGAGGTGGAGATGGGTACTCCTTACCAGCTTGTAGTTGAGATAGCTCGACGGATTGAGGAGTATCGGTTGAGGAGCAGGGAACAGGGTCAGCATGACAAGAGTGCTAGGTTCTCAGGGGATTTCAGGGATGCTCCGGCTAGGAGCAGAGGTCAGTTCGGGGGTGGTCAGCCCAGCAGGCTTCCATATTCAGCACCTCCACTACCTCCTCGAGGTGGTCCAGCGAGGCCTCAGTTCAGTGCCATGCCAGAGCGTTCCTATCATCGTCCAGCCACTCAGGGTTCACCCAGTGTCCACTACAGTCGCTAGAGATCCTCTGGTTCTTATTTCAGTGTTATGCCCGAGGGTCCACATCGCTTCTTGGCTATTCAGGGGTCTTCCTCTTCGAGGCAGCAGGCTATGGTACCTAGAGTTTAATTTGAGTGTGGAGATCTAGGTCATATGCAGAGACAGTGTCCAGGATTCGGGGAAAGGCAGTGCAGCAGGGTTATCAGCCTATGGATCCAGCACCAGCAGTTCGGCCACCTAGATGTGGAGGGCAGGTAGGCAGGGGTCGTCCTAGAGGGGGAGGCTGGTCAGGGGGAGGTCAGTTAGTTCCTATTCACTCTGGGGGAGTTCAGTCTTCAGGAGCCTCAACAAGATTTTATGCCATTCCGGCCAGATCAGATGCAGTGGCCTCAGATGCCGTAATCACAAGTATTATCTCAGTATGTGGTAGGGAGGCTTCGGGACTATTTGATCTAGGATACACGTATTCATATGTTTCAGTACTATTTTCTCATTTTCTTGTTGCCCCTTGTGAGTCTTTTCGTTCTCCTATATATGTGTCCACTCCTATGGGCGATTCTGTGGTGGTAGACCGGGTCTATCGGTCTTGTGTGATCACTTTCTGCGGTTTCGATACCAGAGCAGATCTTTTATTGCTGGATATGATTGATTTTGAGGTTATCCTAGGCATGGATTGGCTATCTCCTTATCATGCTATGTTAGATTGCCATGCCAAGACAGTCACTTTAGCCATGCCTGAGTCGCCTAGGCTAGAGTGGAGAGGTTCTTCAGTTAGTGCATCCAGCCGAGTCATTTCCTTCATGAAGGCTCAGCATATGGTCGAGAAAGGTTATTTGGCTTACCTTGCTTATGTGCGGGACACCACTGCTGAGTCTTCGACCATTGATTCAATGCCGGTGGTACGAGAGTTTTCAGACGTATTTCCTTCAGATCTTCCAAGCATGCCTCCAGATCGAGATATTGATTTCTGTATTGATTTAGCTCCAGATACTCAGCCTATTTCCATTCCCCCGTATCGTATGGATCCTAAGGAGTTGAAAGAGTTAAAGGAGCAACTTGAGGAGTTATTGGATAAGGGGTTCATCAGGCCGAGTGTGTCACCGTGGGGTGCTCCAGTCCTATTTGTGAAGAAGAAGGATGGGTCTATGCAGATGTGTATTGATTACCGCCAGCTGAATAAGGTTACTATTAAGAATAAGTATCCTCTGTCGCGCATCGATGATTTATTTGACCAGTTGCGGGGTGCTCGTGTGTTTTCCAAGATTGATTTGAGATCGGGTTATCATCAGTTGAAGATTCGGGCTTCAGATGTTCCGAAGACTGCATTTCGTACCTGATATGGCCATTATGACTTCTTGGTAATGTTATTTGGTTTAACTAATGCCCCAGCCGCATAGAGTTGATGAATAGGGTATTCAGGCCGTATATTGATTCCTTCGTCGTCGTCTTCATTTATGACATCTTGATTTATTCGCGGAGCCTGGGTGAGCATGATCACCATTTGAAAGTTATGCTCCAGACCTTTCGGGAATAGAAGTTGTATGCTAAGTTCTCCAAGTGCGAGTTCTAGTTAGATTCTGTGGCATTTTTGGGGCATGTGGTGTCCGGGGAAGGTATCAAGGTTGATTCTCAGATGTTGAGGCGGTTCAGAGTTGGCCGCGTCCTACTTCAGCTATAGAGATCAGGAGTTTCTTGGACCTAGCAGGCTATTATCGCCGATTCGTGGAAGTGGTCTCTTCTATTGGAGCTCCATTGACCAGATTGACTCAGAAGAATGCCCCGTTTCGGTGGTCCGACGAGTGTGAGGCGAGCTTTCAGAATCTCAAGTCAGTTTTGACCTCAGCACCATTTCTGACGTTGCCTTCCGGTTTTGGGATGTATACCGTGTATTGCGATGCTTCACATGTCGGGTTGGGATGTGTGTTGATGCAGGATAGCGGGGTTATTGCTTATGCTTCGCGCCAACTGAAGGTTCATGAAAAGAATTATCATGTGCACGACTTAGAGTTGGCGGCGATTGTTCATGCTTTGAAGATTTGGGGGCACTAGGTGTATGGTGTGTCATGTGAGGTCTACACTGACCACCGCAGTTTGCAGCATTAGCAGAGAGACCTTAATTTGAGGCAGCGGAGATGGCTTGAGTTGTTAAAAGACTATGATCTCACTATTTTTTATCACCCAGGCAAGGCGAATGTAGTAGCAGATGCTTTGAGCAGGAGGACAGCGAGTATGGGTAGCTTGTCCTACATTGCAGCTGAGGAGAGACCTTTAGCCTTGGACATTCTGTCGTTGGCCAATCGCCTGGTGAGACTGGACCTTTCGGAGCCTCGTCGAGTTTTGGCCCATGTAGTTGCTCAGTCTTCATTGTTGGAGGAGATCAAGGCTCGATAGTTTGATGATCCATGCCTTGCAGAGCTTCGGGATATACTGGTCCAAGGCAGGGCCAAGGAGGTTACATTGGGCGAGGATGGTGTTTTGAGGCACCAGGGCCGTTTATGTGTTCTTAATATTGAGGGACAGAGGAAGAGAATTCTAGAGAGGCGCACAGTTCTCGATATTCTGTACATCCAGGAGCGACGAAGATGCATCGTGATCTGAAGCAGCATTTCTGGTGGAGGCGGATGAAGAAGGATATAGTGTAGTATGTGGCTAGGTATCTCAATTTTCAGCAGGTCAAGTACGAGCACCAGAGGCCAGGAGGCTTGTTTAAGCAGATGCCCATTCCTGAGTGGAAATGGGAGCACATCACTATGGACTTCATGGTTGGGTTGCCACGGACTTTGTGGAAGGTTGACGAGGTTTGGGTCATTGTGGATAGATTGACCAAATCGGCGCATTTCATTCCGGTGGCCACTACTTATACTTCAGAGAGGCTGGCCCAGATTTATATTCGGGATATAGTCCGATTGCGCGGTGTGCCGGTGTCTATTATATCAGATCGAGGTCCTCAGTTCACCTCGCACTTCTGGAGAGCATTGCAAAGTGAGATGGGCACTCAAATAGATCTCAGTTCAGTATTTCACCCTCAGACTGATGGCCAGTCAAAGCGTACAGTTCAGATTTTGGAGGATATGCTCAAGGCTTGTGTGATTGATTTTCGCGGTCAGTGGGACAAATTCTTGCCTTTGGCGGAGTTTGCATACAATAACAATTATCAGTCCAGCATCGAGATGGCTCCATTCGAGGCGTTATATGGCTGGCGATGTCGTTCTCCTATCGGGTGGTTTGAGCCTGGCGAGGCAAAGTTATATGGCACAGATCTGGTGAGAGATGCTTTGGATAGGGTGAAGATTATTTAGGAGAGACTCCGCATGGCTCAGTCCAGACAGAAGAGTTACGCAGATCAGCGGGTGCGTGATGTAGCATTTATGGAGGGAGATAAGGTTATGTTGAAGGTTTCGCCGATGAAGGGCGTTATGAGATTCGGGAAGAAGGGCAAGCTGAGCCCCAGGTTTTATAGGCCCTTTTGAGGTGTTGAGGCGAGTCGGGGAGGTTTCTTATGAGCTCGCTTTACCTCCCGCCTTATCAAGGGTTCATCCGGTATTTCATGTATCCATGCTCCAAAGATATCATGTCGATTTCTCTCACGTGATTGATTTCAGCACTATCTAGTTAGATGAGAAGTTGGGTTTCGAGGAGGAGCCAATTGCTATTATTGATAGGCAGGACCGCAAGTTGAGGTCTAAGAGAGTTTCTTCCGTAAAGGTCCAGTGGAGGGGCCAACCAGTCGATGAGGTGACTTGGGAGTCCGAGGAGGACATGCGGAGCAGGTATCCGAAGCTATTCAGCGCTTCAGGTACGATTCTATGTCCGTTCGAGGACGAACGTTTGTTTTAGAGGGGGAGATTGTGATGACCCAAAAGGTCATCTTATGTAAATTTAATTATGACTGTGTTCCGAGGCCCCAAAAGCCTCTGTTAATCTCACCTTGATGTGCGTGCACAGCCCGGGCACGTAGCTAGGAAGTCTTTATGTGGAAACTTGATAAAGAGTTGAATTTATGATAATTAATTGAATAAAGTTGACTTTGGACAATAATTTTGGTAAACGGACCTGAACCCGTGATCTGGCGGTCCCGGAAGGTCCGTAGGAAAATATGGGACTTGGGCGTATGTCCGGAATCGAATTCCGAGGACCCAAGTCCGAGAAATGAATTTTTAAAGAAAATTGTTTTCTGAAAATAATAAAGGCTTATGAAAATGAACCTCGATGTGAAACATGTGCTGCTGGGCCCGTATTATGGTTCCGGAGCCCATAATAGTTTCAATATGTATTATTTAAGTTATCTGTGAAATTTGGTAAGAAATGGACTTGATTTGACGGGTTTCGGATCAAAATGGGAAATTTAGAGTTAATGAAGTTTTGAGGATTTTCATAGAATTTGAAATTTGGTTTGGAATGTGATTTTATGTTACCGAGGTCCGAATGAAATTCCGAGATCGGGAATAGTTCCGTTATGTCATTTATGACTTGTCTGCAAAATTTGAAATCATTTCGAGTAGTATAGGCCGGTTCGGCGCATTGAAATGAATTCTAGAATATTAAGTTCTTAACCTTGATTCAATTTGGTTTTGGGGTTGAATTCTGAGTTTAGTTGTTGTTTTTCGCGTTCCGGAAGTTCGAGCGAGTCTGTATCATGAATACAGACTTGCCGGTGCTTTTGGACGGGGTCCCGAGGGGCTCGGGTGAGTTTTGGACCCCCGGGAGCTAAGTTGGAAAAACCAGATTTTTGTTGTCTGGTTTCCTTCTCTGCATCGCAGAAGGTGGGTCGCGATCGCGGAGAAGGAATTTGGCTGGGCTGTTGATTGTTCTTCGCGATCGCAGCTTCCTCTCCGCGATCGCGGGAGGCTGGACTCCATGCCTTCGCGATCGCAGCCCCATCCTCGCGATTGCATAGTGCCAAGCTAGGTTCGGGCACAGTTACTCTTTGCGATCGCAGGACCTCTGTCGCGATCGCAGAGGTCTGGCCAGTTGGCCTTCGCGATCGCAGCCCCATCCTCGCGATTGCATAGTGCCAAGCTAGGTTCGGGCACAGTTACTCTTTGCGATCGCAGGACCTCTGTCGCGATCGCAGAGGTCTGGCCAGTTGGCCTTCGCGATCGCAAGGCCCTTGTAGCGATCGCAGTGAAGAAATTCCTGGGCAGTTTATTAAATACGGGACTTAGCCTATTTCCTCCATTTTCATCTTCCTCCTCAAGTCTTTAAAGAGCTCTTCAAGGAACCTTCCACCACTGTTATTGAGGTAAGTAAATTCCATGGTTTTACTAGTTTCAAACATCAATTCCTAGTTAAATTCCCTACTAAATTATCAAAAATCATGGAATTAGGTAGTAATTTTGGGGCTCTCGAAGATTTTGTGATTTTTCATTTTAGGTCATGAATTCAGGTAGAAATCACACCTTAATGATCCTTAGGTTATGGGTGAGTGATCCCTTCGAGAATTTTCGGAATTTGTGCGGGACCGGGGTTGGAATTTGGGAATTTTCCAAGAATAGCAATTTTATTGAATAACTAGGATAATTTCCCACATTGTGCATGCATTGATTTAATTTTACATCTTTTTGGCTAGTTGCGAGTCCTCGAGTGTAGAGTTCGGAGTTTCGGGCGCAATTATGGTCCGAGGGGTGGATTCGGCACGAGGTGAGTCTCCTTTCTAACCTTGTATGAGGGAATTGTCCCCATAGGTGATGTATATGCTACGTGTAAATTGTTTGGGGGCTACGTACGCACCAAGAGACGAGAGTCCGTACATAGCGGCTATCATTGTTATGCCCAGGTAGTTAGGCCCACATTATGTCTTATATGCTTCCTTGTAATGTCTTATATGCTTCCTCGTAATGCCTTATATGCTTCCTTGTAATGCTTTATATGATTCATTGTGACGCCATATGTACTATGAGATCATGTTTTGTATAGTATTGTTCCTTTGAGGTTTTATGAAAATTGTTGAATTAAAAGGAATTTGTTATGGAAAGTAAGTTTTACAAGATATTGTTTGTGCATGTGACCGCTTCGCAATTTACATTCCGCGAGTGATGTGTGATTTTTCCCCACTCTTATGGGAGCGGGCCGTACACCACGGCGGATTGAAAGGTGCACTTTTGGGACGGGACGTTCGATTCCCGGTAGTGCACAGAGATGATATAATTAAAAATGCACTCTTGGTACGGGCCATTCGATCCTCGACAGTGCATGGGCGAAGTTGTACTATGTATTGATATGGTTACATTGAAAGACGCACTTTTGGGACGGACCGATCGATCCTCGGCAGTGCGTAGATATGATTATGGTAAGCATGCACTTTAGGGACGGGCTGGTCGATCCCCGGCAGTGCATAGCTATTCTTTCCTTATGACTCCGGCCGGTTGTCTTATTCCTGTGTGCGCATGATTATTTGACATTGTTTTCATGGACTTTTACTTGTATGAGATATCTTTGGGAAAGGAAGTGGCCATTGTTTTTGTTCTAGTATTTTCTTGGATTACTGTGCTTTATACATAATTACTACTCACTGTCTTACATGCCTACTGTTTTATTTTATCTTTGTTATATCATGTTGTTGGACCTTAGTGAGTGTTAATATGACCTTTCGTCACTACTTCTTCGAGATTAGACGGGATACTCAATGGGTACATATTTATTTTAATATGTACTCATGTTGCACTTTTGTACTTAACTGTACAGGTTCTGATGCTGGTGCACCTGGTTATCAGACCAGATCCTGATAGTGACCGTAGCGGACTTGACTTCACGGTGAGCTGCTTCCTCTGGGGATCCCCAGCATCACCCGGGAGTTTCATTTACTTTTGTTATTTACCCCATCTATTTCACCCAGGCTGTGGATTTGTATCTATATGTATCTAGTGTATTCTGATAGTTGCCCGCGACACTCGTGACACTAGTTCCTGGCACACATGTAGTGTATATTTTGGGTTTTGGGTTGTATAGGCATACACATGCTTTATTTCGCCCATGTAGTGTTATGATTTTATTTTCATATCAAGCTATCATCATGTTTAATTGTTTAAAATTGGTAATTATTGATTTGTTTAATCAAATGGGAAGGGTAACACCTAGTGTAATTCATATTGGCTTGCCTAACCCCGTCGTTGGGCCCCATCGCGACTTGGATTAAGATTTTGGGTCGTGACAGGTTTAGTTACACAATTTTTCTTTTTTTCTCCTCTATCCCTTTTCTCTCCATATCTTCCATTATTTTAAACTATTTTTCTATCTGAAACCAGAAAAGTGCTAGTAGTTCCCTTTTCTTTATCCTATTAGGGATTTATGTAATATAAGTGTCAATAGTCCCCTCTTCCTTTTCACATAAGAAACCAGAAAAGTGCAATATCTATATGAATAGTATTACCATCACTTTATTGATTAAGTTTGAGACGATAATACAAACAGCAAAGGCTGGAAACTCTAATTTTCTGTACAATCCGATACTACCAACCCTAGGCTTTGGAAAGAAATTGTCTTTGTAGTAGCAGTTGCAAAATGCAATAATATAGCAACAGAAAATAATATTAACAAGAAGAAATGAAAGTTACACCACCCCCTATTCAGTTTCTTAGTTGAGTTGATGTAATGCCCAAGCAGAAACTTAACATGTACAGGGGTGAAGGTCAATAAAAAACGTTTCAGTAGCATTGCTTTAATCTTGAGATTGTCATGTTTCATTAAGATACAATTGTTGCTAATTCTTCGGGAATACATGATATTAGGCTTCTACTAAGACAAAATAAATTTCATACAACTAATTATATACAATTTATCTATAAATTTATCTATAACTTATCTACAATTTTCATACATTATTTCTAATCAGTTATATACAACTACAATATAATACAACTTAAATATAATTTTTATACAATATTATTCAGCTTTCATACAATAGTTAAATAAAAAAAAAATGTAAACAATAGAATACAATTTTTCAATAATTTTTCTACAATTTTAGTACAATTTCGTAAATATAATGTATATCATGTCGTCTTCTTCTTATTCGAGTTTCAATATGAAATTCAGCCAAAATCAAGTATATTCACCAAATCACCCTCAAAATTGAGATACAAACTCCAAACCGTATTCCCAATTGTTTGCAACAACACTCAATCCAAACAAATAATGTTTTTTGAAAACCCAAATTTGGATTCAAAGCTTCAAAGCTTTTTTATGGCTGTCAATGGTAGAATTGCTACTCTCTTTTCCTTTGCTTTATATTACTGAAATTAGGTATTGAGAGTTAGAAAGAGACGTAGAGATAATTCCTAATTCTTTGCAACAACACCAAATTCAAACAAATAATATTTTTTGAAAACCCAAATTCGAATTCAAAGCTTTTTAATGGTTGTCAATGGTGGAATTGTGGGTGAGTCCAAGATACATGGGGAGGGGGAGTGGAGAGAGAAACGTGGGGAGAGTGGAAGATAGAGTAGAGTTATTTTAAGACACTAATTATTATCATTAATTCCCTTAAAATATACATAAATAATAATTAAGTATATAAAATATAATTATAATAAAATTTGAGTAGGGATGATAATAAAATTTGAGTAGAAATAATAATATAGGAATGTAAAAATTCCTTTTTAGACGCACTCCAAAATTCCTAGCCCAGTCTTATCATATAGCAGATGGTTGGTCTAGCAAGTCAAGTCTATTTTGATGCCTCTACTTAGTAGGCTCGAATTCTATGACACCAAAATCGATACTCCCTCTATTTTAATTCACGTGAATTTATTTTCTTTTTAGTCCGTGTAAAAAAGAATGATCTCTTTTTCTATTTGGATAAAAATTATTTTTATGTAATAATTTATAGCCACACAAAATATATGTGTCTCATTTTAAATCACAAGTTCAAAAATCTTCTATCTTTTCTTAAACTTCGTGCTCAATCAAATGAGTTCACGGAAATTGTAATGGAGGGAGTATTACTTTTCCACACAACTTCGACAAAACGTTTGAGTGAAGTATACATTATTTTGAACATGAAGTCATGTCTTGAAACTTCTCTATTCGATTATGTCACGACCGAAACGGAGGTAGGAAGTGATGACACTCGATCTATCTAAGCCGTCAAGCGAATTTTCGCTAATCAGCTGTAGATCTAAACTGAACATAATATCGAAAAGACATAATAATAAGATCTTTAAATAATATAATCCTAGAACCCGAAAAATAACTCAACACTACTGAGTTTGTAGTCTAAAATCCACTCGCAAAGTCATGAGCATGTAGCTGCAAGTATTAATACATAAGTCTACAAGGCATTCCCGGGGAATAACTAATAATATTTGAAACAAATATGAAAGCTTGAGAAGAATAGCTATCGTTGGGATGAAATCAACAGAACATGTACTCTGAGTCTAGAAAGTGTGCCTCTAGCCACGAGTTTCTTCACCTGCACACTCAACACCTATCGTGCAACGTGGCAGGCCTAAACTAGCTAAGTATCTTCAAAGATACCCAACAAGCCTTGTTTACTACCCCTAAGCGAAGGACAAGATTTTTCTAGACTAAACAACTATAATAAAAATGCAATGATCATAATGTACGTAGTTTAATCTATTAGCAAAGAAATCTAGAAACTGAAACAAGTCATGACTCTGGGTTAAGCACTGAAAGTAAGATAGCTCAGATACTGTACTTTGCAAAATCATATCTAACAATTAACATACAATGGTACCCGCGGGTATGATGATGTCTAGCTCATTCATCGGTCCTTGCGGCTTTTGCACTTGGGTAGGTTGACACTTCTTCCAAATGCATAAATTTGAAGATGTGACACACCTTCAAGTGTGAAGCAACTAGCCTGGCAGCTATAGCTCTCATACTTGGGGAGGTTGCCTACTTCTTTCAAAATAGATGTGATCACATATATCTAAATTGAGTTGAATCTGAACAAAGCGAGCAATGGCATAACAGAAATAAAATCAAACAACAGATTCAATTACTTCTGATTTTCTGAGCTGGTTGGGTTATTAAGCAAGACAATATACTTTCTGTAAGATAATCTGTGTCATGAACTAAGAATAGATTCGTAAAATTTAAGCAAGCACAAGTTTTCCAACAAATATATGAACTTTTATACTTAAGACAATTCAAGCATTTCTTATAGGATAATTCTCTTATTAAGACCTTGCGCTACGAAAGATTATACAACTTACCTGAATTCGTCAAGGTCTTCTACCAACGAACTCATATATTCAATCATCTCGAAAATCTATATTAAATCTAAAACCATTAACGCAATGACAATCTTATTTCTTTTTCTCAAATTCAAGTTTTACTTAACCATAGATGGCTTCATATCTATTATACTCATGAACTTCATTATCCATATGATCTAAATGCTATTCTACGCTATAAAATTTCTAATTTTAAAGTAGAGAGTAAATAAATTACCTTGAATATTGTCCTCAAAACCCTAGGTTTTGGGTCTTAAAGAGCTCCCCAAATTCTTGATACAAGCCTAGGATTTTGAGATTTCTAGATGTTAGACGATGTCAATCTAATGTTTTCTGAACTTTAATCTTGTTAAAAACTCACGCTGAGTGGCGTAGGATGATCTTACTTAGCATCTCCTTGAAAGGAATAACCGTCAGCCACGGTCGGGGATAGTTTGCCATGGTTGGGGCAACCGTTGTTCAATGCTGGGGCAACCGTTGGCCATGGTTGGCCTAGACCTTCAGGACATTCCCCTTTTTCGCTTGCTGTAATTTTCCACAACTGGGGCGACCGTTGCCCACAGTTTGGCTGGGTCTCTGTCACGACCCAAATTTCCTCCCGTTGGGTATCGTGATGGCATCTAATCTTCATCTAGTCTTAAAGACTAGGTAAGCCTAACAGTTAGTGAATAACAACAATAATAAAAGAAAAACTAACAGTCTCGATATAGAATCTTGACAGAATTTACAAATTTTACCAAAACCGGTAATACAAGTCATAAGCTCTACGAATCTTCTGCAAATTCTAAATACAACTGTTTGAAAATAAATACAACAGTGTATGAATACTACTTGTAAGAAGGTGACTCTGAAGCCTGCGAACGCAACAACAGGTTACCTTGAGTCTCTTCGGCAATGATCCACGCAACTGCTAACAATATATACCTGGATCTGCACACAAAAATGTGTAGAAGTATAGTATGAGCACACCACAGAGGTGCCAGTAAGTAGCAAGACTAACCTCGATGAAGTAGTGACGAGGACTAGTCAAGACACCCCTAGTCTACAAAGTAACTGACATGAATATAGAGATAACTGAACACTACATCTATCTAAGATTTCACGGAATAATTTACAACAATGACAATATAATGTGGAAGAAAATTACATCGATTAACCAACGGAACAACATAAAAATACACAGAGAGAATGGACAGTAAAACAAGCCAAACCGGAAGAAAAATACAACACAATAAAAAACACTAGTAACTCGACTCTACGTCTGTTTGTTCACATCGGCCTTAGCTACTAAAATCAATAAACTGGTGAAAACTTTTAAACAACAGTTCATATTGAAAACTTTGAAGATATAATCATTTTAGTATGGAAAGATATCCTTTGAAAACATACTTTTTCTAAATGTATATATATGTATATTTAAATAAGAGAAATACTTAAAACATAGTTTCTTTCAAAATACGAAATTTTCAAATATGCCTTCCCAATAAATGACTTCCAAATATCATTTTATGCAAGACAAATGCTTTTCAAATATACATTTGAAGTAAAAGTCCTTCAAACATAATCTTCCTTGAAACCATTACTTTTTCAATATTCCAATAGAATATTTTGTTCATAGTCTCCACAAGATAAATCTATTGGAACTCAGATGGTAACTCAAAAATTTCCATGCAGTATAAGAGGAATATCGAGTCTTGTCAATAATGCAGTAAGGGAACAATATGAATATCCAAATTGAACACCGGAATAATAACACTTAAACAAGTGCAGTAAATATCAAACAGGAACAACAGAAATAATAATGCAGACAAGTGCACGGCATCACCCTTCGTGCTTTTACTCTCATCCTCACCAAAACAAGTGCACGGAATCACCCTTCGTGCTTTTACTCTCATCCTCACCAAAACAAGTGCACGACCTCACTCTTCATGCTTTTACTCTCATCCTCACCAAAAAAAGTGCACGACATCACCCTTCATGCTTTTACTCTCGTCCTCACAATAAATAAATAAAATTGGCACGGCATCACCCTTCGTGTTTTTAATATCATAACATGGCACTGCATTATCCTTCGTGCTTTAATATCATAACATGGCACGACATCACCCTTCGTGCTTTTACACTCTCATCCTCACAATAAAATAATACGCGGCATCACCCTTCGTGTTTTTAATATCATAACATGGCACGACATCACCCTTCGTGCTTTTACACTCTCATCCTCACAATAAAATAATACGCGGCATCACCCTTCGTGCTTTACACTCTTCCTCGTCCAAATAATATCAAGAACAACAGTTTGGCAAGGAAAAATCAACAATATGAACCACAGATCACAACATCCCGGCAAGGGAGTCAACAATGCAAACAATTTCATTAACAGCATAAACAGTAGTAGAAACCATACAATCCCGGCAAGGGAGTCAATAATGAAAACAACATCATCCCGGCAAGGGAAACATCTATAACCAATCTCGCTTAAACAGTTAACTTCACGGAATAAAACTCAACTTGAACAAAAGCCCAGTAATAGGCATGTGATGACCCAAAGGTCATCTTACATAATTTAAGCTATATCTGTGTTCCGAGGCTCCGAGAGCCTCCGTTAGTCTCACCTTGATATGCGTGCACATCCCGGGCGTGTAGCCGGGAAGCTATTATGTGAAAATTTGATAAAAATGATTTTTGATAATTAATAAATGAATATAGTTGACTTTGGTCAACATTTCTAGTAAACAAACCCGTGATTCGACGGTCCCATAGGGTCCGTAGGAAAATATGGGACTTGGGCATATGCCCAGAATCGAATTCCAGGTCCCAAACCCGAGAAATGAATTTTTAAAGAAAATTGTTTTCTGAAAATAATAAAGGAATTTGAAAATGAATAATTATGTGAAAACCATGTTGCCGGGCCCGTATTATGGTTCCGGGGCCCGGAACAGGTTTATTATATGTTATGTGACTTATCTGTGAAATTTAGTGTAAAACGGACTTGAAATGACATGATTCAGATTANAGGCTCAGTTTTCTGGTGTCGGGTGCGGGCTTCAGTGCGATCGCACACGAAGCCCTGCGATCGCATAGGCTTAAGGGGAGGGGTGGTCAGATTGCTCTATGCGATCGCATCACCCCATCCGCGATCGCATAGAGGGGCAGTGTACCTGGGTGGGGGTTGGGTAGTTGTTCACTGCGATCGCATGGTGGAGGTCGTGTACCTGTGCGATCGCATTAGACCTTCCGCGATCGCAGTTCACCCAGTTTTGTTCCCTATGCGATCGCATTCCTATCTCCGCGATCGCATAGGCTAGTTTTGCCCAGTTATTTCATTGAGTCCCAAAACAGACCCATTACGGTATTTTCATATTTTCATCACTTCCTCCTTCCTCCAACCAAGCCAAATCTTCCTCCATAGCCTCTTGGGTAAGTGTTTCTAACATCGATTTCTTCCATTTTTCTTCCATAATCACTAGAAACCTAGGCTTAAACTCATGAAAACAATTAGAAAATTGGGTTTTGGGGTAGTGTTAGGTTTT
>ML284921.1:0-37861 GCA_005239495.1 Nicotiana undulata
CATGAGACTTACGTGAACCTAGTGCTCTGATACCACGTTGTCACGACCCAGAATCCTAATCCGGACCGTGATGGCGCCCAACGACGGGGTTAGGCAAGCCAACACAGATTACACTAAGTGTTACCCTTCCCATCTAATTAAACAAGTCAACATTTACAAATTTTAAACAGTTAAACATGATGATATCTTGACATGGAAATAAAGCATATGAATTCCTGTACAACCCAAACCCAAACCCAAAATATATATACACCACGCGTGTGTGCCAGGAACTAGTGTCACGAGTGTCATGGGCAACTCTTGAATATACAATGACTACAATATATACAGAGTCTCAGTCATAATGAAATGGATAGAGAATTTAACAAAAGAACTCCAGGGTGTTGCTAGGAATTCGCCAGGAAAGAAGCTCACCGTGAAGTATGACCACGCTATCAATATCTAGCACCGGTCTGATAATCAGACGTACCAGCCTCCGGACCTGTACAGTCAAGTACAGAAAAGAAAANTAGTAGGCATGTCAGGAAATAAGCAACAAGTATAAAAAAAATTCTTAGATCCGTCGTGGCGTACGACCCGTTCCCATAAGGTACCTTCTAAACTCGCCGTGGCGTACGGCCCGATCCCATATGTATCTCAAGTATTTCTCAACACTGTCGTGGCGTACGACCCGATCCCATATATATATCACAAATACTTCTCAACACTGTCGTGGCGTATGGCCCGATCCCATACATATTCAATTACTTTTCAACACTGTCGTGGCGTACGACTCGATCCCATATTCATTTCAATTACTTTTCAACACTGTTGTGGCGTACGGCCCGATCCCATATTCATTTCAATTACTTTTCAACACTGCCATGGCGTACGGCTCGATACTATATTCATTTCAATTACTTTTCAACACTGTCGTGGCGTACGGCCCGATCCCATATAGACAAAATCACTCTCAAACCTGTCGTGGCATACGGCTCGATCCCAATATCTTACAATACTTACTTTCCATAACAAATTACTTGCCATTCCACCATTTCCATAAAGCCTCAGAGGAACAACACTATACAAAATATAATCTCATAGTACATATGGCGTCACAATGAATCATATAAATCATTGCAAGGAAGCATATAAGGCATTACGAGAAAAGCATATAAGGCATATAAGGCATTACGAGGAAGCATACAAGGCAGGATGTGGGCCTAACTGCCCGGACAAAACAATAATAGCCGCTACGTATGGGCTCTCGTCACTTGGCGCGTACGTAGCCCAAAACCAATTTACACATAGCATATACATCACCTATGGGGACAATTCCCTCTTACAAGGTTAGAAAGGAGACTCACCTCGTGTCGAATCTACCCCTCGGACCACAATTGCGCCCGAAACTCCGAGCTCTACACCCGAGGACTCGCAACTAGCCAAAAGGTGTAAAATTAAATCAATGCATGCACAATGCGGGAAACTATCCTAGTTATTCAATAAAAATCGCTATTCTTGAAGAATTCCCAATTTCCAACCCCGGTCCCGCATGATCAAATTCCGATAATTCACGAAGGGATCACTCACCCATAGCCTAAGGATCATTAAGGTGTGATTTCTACTTGAATTCATGGCCTAAAATGGAACACAAAATCCTCAAGAACCCTAAAATTACTAACTAATTCTATGATTTTAGATAATTTAGTAGGGAATTTAACCAGGAATTAATGTTTGAAACTAGTAAAACTATGGAATTTACTTACCTCAATAACAGCGGTGGAAGGTTCCTTGAAGAGCTCTCTAAAAACTTGAGGAGGAAGATGAAAATGGAGGAAATATGCTAAGTCCCGTATTTAATAAAACTGCCCAGGGATTCCTTCACTGCGATTGCGACAAGGGCCCTGCGATCGTGAAGGCCAACTGGCCAGACCTCTGCGATCGCGGCAGAGGTCCTGCGATCGCGAAGGCCAGGTGGCCGGACCTCTGCGATCGCGACAGAGGTCCTGCGATCGCGAAGAACAAACTCACCCGGCCCAGATGCGACCCAATGCGATCGCAAGAAAGGCTGCAATCGCGAAGGTGTGGAACCCATACCTCTGCGATTGCAAAGGGGAGGCTGCGATCGCAGAGAACAATCAACAGCCCAGTAAAATTCTTCTCCGCGATCGCAACCCACCTTCTGCGATCGCAGAGAAGGAAACCAGATAGCAGAAATTNGACAAGTCATGAATGACATAACGGAACTATCCCCGATCTCGGAATCTTATTCGGACCTCGGGAACACAAAATCACATTCCAAACAAATTTCAAATTCTATGAGATTCTCAAAACTTCATTAACTCTAAATTTCCCATTTTTATCCGAAACCCGTCAAATCAAGTCCGTTTCTTACCAAATTTCACAGATAACTTAACTAACATATATTGACCCTGTCCCGGGCTCCGGAACCATAATACGGTCCCGACAACACAGATTTCATATCGGAGTTCATTTACATAAGTCTTTATTATTTTCATAAAATAATTTTCTTTAAAAATTCATTTCTCGGACTTGGGTCCTCGGAATTCGATTCCGGGCATACGCCCAAGTCCCATATTTTCCTACGGACCTTGTGGGACCGTCAGATCACGGGTTTGGGTCCGTTAACCAAAAATGTGGACCAAAGTCAACTTTATTCAATTAATTATCATAAATTCAACTCTTAATCAAGTTTTCACATAAAGGCTTCCCGGCTACGCGCCCGGGCTGCGCACGCACATTGAGGTGATATTAACGAAGGCTTTCGGGGCCTCGCAGCACAGTCACAATTAGATTTACATAAGATGACCCCTTTTGGGTCATCACAAGGGTCGTAGAGAAGCTCGGCCTGCTAGATTAGATTGTACCCGCATCTCGAGTCCTAAACGACTTCAACATGGCTAGTGAAACAACAAAGGGAGAAATAATCCTACCAATGAACGTGGCCAGGACCATCCAGGACACAAAGTTTCATGTCATCGAAGGTGACACGAGGTACAATGCAATGCTCGGAAGGCCATGGATCCATAACATGATGGCAGTACAATCGACCCTCCACCAAATGAAGAAGTTCCCAACAGCGGATGGTGTGAAAATAGTTTATGGGGAACAACACGCTATAAAGGAGATATTTGCAGTCGATGAGGTAACGCCGATACCAGCACCTTCGACCTCAGAAAAGTCGAGCATCAAAGATAAGCAAGCTGCCAAATAGCAATCACCATCCCCATCCTCGACCAAGTCAGATAAGCAGGTAATCGAAGATGATGAAGAGGATTTCCTCACTCCTCGAACTTTCATCATTCCCGAAGAATCGGGTGCAACCAAATCGACGGTCGAAGAGATGGAACAAGTGATACTCATTGAGTATCTACCTGAATGCAAGGTATACCTAGGAATAGGGTTAACCCCCGAACTTAGGAAAAACTCATTCAATTTCTTATTGGTAACACGAATTGCTTTGCGTGGTCCCATTTAGACATTACAGGAATCCTACCCGAGATTACAACTCATCGGTTGAACCTGGATCCCAAGTTTAGACCGATAAAGCAAAAGGGAAGGCCTTAGTCCGAGGTGACACACACCTTCATAAAGGAAGAGGTAACTAAACTTCTTAAAATAGGGTCCATTCGGGAAGTTAAATATCCTGAGTGGTTAGCCAACATAATCGTAGTCCCCAAAAAGGGGAACAAACTTAGAATGTATGTAGATTATAAGGACTTGAATAAAGCATGTATGAAAGACTCTTTTCCATTTCCTAACATCGATCGAATGATCGATGCTACGGCTGTCCACGAGATACTTACTTTTATCGACGCCTATTCTGGGTAAAACCAAATCCAAATGGACCCAGAAGACCAGGAAAAAACTTCTTTTATCACTAAGTATGGAACTTAGTGTTATAACGTAATGCCCTTCGGGCTAAAAAATATGGGGGCTTCATATCAACGCCTTGTTAACAAAATGTTCGAAGAACAAATAGGAAAATCAATGGAAGTTTACATTGACGATATGTTAGTTAACTCCCTGCGCACAGAGGACCATTTGACTCATTTGCAGGAGACATTCAAAATCTTGAGGAAATACAACATGAAGCTTAACGCCGAAAAGTGTGCTTTCGAGGTCGGCTCGGGCAAATTCCTTGGCTTCATGGTGTCAAATCGGGGAATTGAAATTAATCCCCATAAGATCAAGGCCATTGAGGACATCACCGTCGTGGACAGTGTAAAAGTCGTTCAGAGGCTAACCAGACGGATAGCTGCCCTAGGACGGTTCATATCGAGGTCGTCGAATCGAAGCCGTTGGTTCTTTTCCTTAATTAAAAAGAAAAATGATTTTACATGGACTACGGAATGTCAGCAAGCATTGGAGGAATTGAAACGGTACCTATCGAGCCCACCTTTGCTCCACACCCCAAAGGCGGATGAGAAGCTATACTTATACTTGGCGGTGTCCGAGATAGCGGTAAGTGGAGTATTAGTTCGAGAAGAACAAGGTACACAGTTTATTTCGTGTGTCGGACCTTAGGAGATGCTGAAACCAGGTATCCACACCTAGAAAAATTGGTACTTGCATTAATAAGCGCATCTAAGAAACTAAAGCCATACTTTTCAGTGTGGGCTATCGAACTGGGCAGGTACGATATTGAGTATCAACCCCGAACGACCATCAAGTCTCAAATATTAGCAGACTTTTCGCCAACCCTCGTACCCGAATTGGAAAAGGAACATCTGCTAAAATCGATTGCCTTATCGGGGGTATGGACCCTCTTCACAGACGGAGCCTCGAACGTGAAAGGGTCCGGGCTTGATATTGTTTTGAAACCGCCTCCGAGCAATGTTATTAGACAATCGATTAAAACTGCCAAACTGACTAACAACGAGGCCGAGTACTAGGCTATGATTGAAGGTCTCGAACTAGCTAAGAACTTGGAAGAGGAAGTCATCGAAGCTAAATGTGACTCCCTACTGGTAGTTAACCAGGTAAACGTCACCTTCGAAGTTCGAGAAGACAGAATGCAAAGGTACTTAGACAAATTGCAGGTCGTTTTGCACCGTTTCAAAGAATCGACTCTGCAGCATACCTCGAGAACAGAATACTGAGGCCGATGAACTTTCCAACTTAGGATCATCAGTCGACGAAATAAAATTAGCTCGGGGACTCTCGTACAACTCTCAAGATCTGTAATCGGGGAAGGGCACACTAAAATAAATTCCATAAGATTAACCTAGGATTGGAGAAACAAGTATATCGAATACTTGAAAAACGGGAAGCTACCATCGGATATCAAAGAATCAAGGACCTTACGAACTAAAGCAGATCGGTTCACATTAGATGAAGACGGAACGTTATACAGAAGGACGTTCGATGGTCCATTGGCTCAGGTTGTATGCTTGGGGCCGGGAGATACTGATTATGTTTCGCGAGAAATCCACGAAGGCACTTGTGGAAACCATTCTGGCGCTGAGTCACTAGTTCGAAAGGTCATCGGAGCAGGATACTATTGGGATAGCATGGAAAAAGACTATAAGGAGTTTGTTTGGAGATGCGACAAATGTCAAAGGTTTGCACCAATGATTCACCAGCCCGGTGAACCGCTTCACTCCGTCTTATCCCCATGGTCGTTCATGAAATGGGGAATGGACATCGTCGGTACTATGCCATCGGCCCCAAGTAAAGCTAAATTCATATTATTTATGACTGGCTATTTCTCTAAATGGGTTGAAGCGCAACCCTTCAAAAAAGTCAGAGAAAAAGAAGTGATCGATTTCATATGGGATCACATTGCATGTCGATTCGGGATACCTGCGGAGATAGTGTGTGATAATGGAAAGAAATTCGTCGGCACTAAAGTAGCTAAATTCCTAGAAGATCACAAAATAAAGAGGATACTATCGATGCCATATCACCCTAGTGGAAACGGCAGGTCGAATCAACGAATAAAACTATCATCCAAAACTTGAAGAAAAGTCCAAACGAAGCCAAAGGGAAGTGGAGAGAAAAAGTTCCCGAGGCTATAGGGGTATATCAGACGACATCGAAGTCCAGTACTGGAGCAACTCCGTTTTCTTTAGTCTATGGCTCCGAAGCCTTAATACTTGTCGAAGTCGAGAGCCCAGCGCCAGGTTTCAACATGAAACAAAAGAATCAAACCATGAGGCAATATATACCAGCCTCGAATTGTTAGATGAAAGACGAGAAACGACACTCGTTCGCATGGATGCACAAAAGCAACGAATCGAGAGGTATTACAACAGAAGAATCAATATTCGACACTTCAAAATTGGAGACTTGGTCTTAAGGAAAATCACTATCAATACTCGAGACCCTAATGAAGGGAAACTTGGTCCTAACTGGGAAGGACCCTAGCAAATCCTCAACATAGTCGGGAAAGGATCATCAAGCTTGGAACAACGGACGGCGAGCCATTGTCGAATAATTGGAATATATCACTGCTCAAGCGATATTATTGCTAAGGTATGGATTTCTCCTTTTTCATTTACTTAAATATTCGAAACTAACTTGTTGTAGGTATCCGGTCAAATAAATCGAGACCTTAAATTTAAAGCACGCGTTGCACTCTTTTTTCCTTAGACCAGTTTTTATCCCAAATGGGTTTTTCCGGCAAGGTTTTTAACGAGGAAACAACTATGTGTTACCTGGGGATAATTCAACAGTATCCAAGTCTTCTTTTCCATCAACCTCGAATATTGGGGGACATCACCCTCGGATGTTATGTAAACGGGTATCGATAGGAAGAATTTTGTAATGGGCCAAACGACCGAATGAACCGTGTCCATATAGATTAGCCGAGTCCCGACAATAAAACATGTACGCATGTATGAATAATACAAAGAAGCACTCTTTTTTTTCTCAAACATCTCGTGTTTGAAGTAGAATGTCTATTATACGAGTCATGTGCTTATGATCTATTGTGCAAAATTAACACGTGTGAAAAATATCCCAAGGGCCAAGTGCAAGCATACCTCGAACACTCGGGGACTACTTACTCGAACTATCGAAGTTCGAAATTATAAGACCTCAGCATCCCCTGATATACAGGCCAAGGCCATCACACTCGGGGACTAACATTTCGAATAAGTTTGAAATTTCATCGGGAAACAAGTCCAATAGACATACCCGAAGGCTACAGTCATATTAAAGACTACGGTCATATAAAAAGGCTACGGCCGAAATAATACGGCTCGGAGACATCTGACTTCCGCCATAAACTAAAGGCCTTCAAATACTTTGAAACATCAGTTAAATAAGGCTACCCTCAGCAAAGCAAACAAAAAAGGGCTTCGATAAAATCGGTCCTCAAATAATTTAAAGGTTTCGATAACATGAGCCTTCGAAAAAGCCTCAAAGAGGTATTAAATTATCTTAACACAAACGAGTTAAGAAAAAATTGGGTTCCGATCGTTGAACCCTCGAAAAACCCAACGGGTACAAAAAACACATGTTAGGGCAAACAGAAACTTTCACTAAGTCTTTTAGCCGAAAAGATGGAATAATTATCGCCATTTTAGAGGCCGAATTGGCCCAACTTTAAGAGCCTAAGGGCCGACCTAAAAGATCCTAAGGGCTGATTTAATGAGCCTAAGGGCCAATATAAATGTATTGGTAAAAATAGGCTTCACACGTGTACTAATTATGATGACAAAGTAATCCATGTGGAGCAATGAAAACATGAAAACTGGACGAGACTTTACGAAGAGGTACGAGACAAAGAGGAACGGAACGACTTACCCACGAGGTAATTAGATACGGGAATCTCAATCTAATTGAGGAGATGAAGAGACACGATCAGAATGAATCAAGGCAGAATATAGGGAAGATTCGAAGATCTTCAATCAATGAGCCAAACGTTACAAAATCTTCACGCAACAGTTACGATTAATCATTGTAACGTTACACTAATGCCATTATTAGTCATTAATGCTCAATCACTAAAAAGAGTAGACGTTATATTAAGAAATTTCCTATAAAAGGGAGTAAAATATAACTTGTAAGGACACGTTCGAACCACTATTGAAATATACTTACTTTTACGCATCTTTGTTGCTTTCTGTTTGCAAGTCTTGTTACAATTATTAGCATATTCTCTTGGTTATCAGAAACCCGAGTATTTCTTGAAATAGCTTTGGCAGAGAATCTAATTCTTTGGTTAAAAAAATTGGTTCTGTTACCGGAAAACTGATAATATTTATTTTTTCTCAAACAACCTTTTTGTGAATCATGTCGAACGCCAATAACAACAACCAACAGACAACTGGAACTCCAGTTACATCACCTCAGGGATCCCCACGAGGTTCAAGGGATCAATCCCCAGAGAGATCTATGACTCAAAACAATGATCACAATGGAAATGAACAAACAAGAGAACAAGACCCTGTAAAACAAATGGTTGGTGACTATGTGAATGAACCCTTACAAGCTTTCATGAGGGGGCTACCGGCTGTATCACCTACGCCTCCTCCTAACAACACCGCAACTGTGGAAAATCCACAATCCGGATTAGCAAACTCTGGAAGTAGAGGCACTCTGAATGAGTCTCTCGAAAAAAGACCAGGTATGTCCAATAATTCAGATTTACAATCTTTATTACTAATCTTGTAGAAACAGGTGAAGGAACAAAATGATCGAATCGAGCAAATTCCTGGAGTACCACCTATCATCAAGGGAATTGACGTGGATAGATATTTTCAACAACCTTGGAAGCCAAGTACATCACCGTTGCCTATTCCCAAGAAATTCAAAATACCTGATATTCCCAAGTACGATGGGACAACCGATCCACGTGATCATGTCACTGCTTTTACTATAGGAGTATAAGGCAACAACTTGACTAAACAAGAAATTGAATCAGTACTGGTCAAGAAGTTCGGAGAGACACTCACCAAAGGAGTGTTGACATGGTATTCTCTTTTACCCGAAAATTCTATTGACTCTTTTGCTGAGCTTGCAGATTCTTTTATAAAAGCACACTCCGGTGAGCAAAAAGTCGAAAAAATAATGGAAGACATATTCAAAATAAAATAAGGAGACACGGAGCTGCTCCATGAGTTTGTAGGCAGGTTTCAACGAGAAAGAATGTTGTTACCAAGAGTGCCTAACAATTGGGAAGCAATGGCATTTGCGAGCAATTTAAATGATAGAAGATCAAAAGCCACAAGAAGACTCAAGGAAATCTTGAGATAATTCCCAGCCACGACATGGAACGATGTTTATAACAGGTACAGCACCAAGTTACGAATAGAAGAAGATATCATTGCTCAATCAAAAGCAGAAACAGAACCAGTTCTAGACGCTCTGAACCAGAGAGGAGAACAGGTAAGAATAGGTACGATCCATATATGGGACCTTTGGGTTGAGAAACTCATTCCAAGTTTGAAAACACACAGTCAGAATAAAAACCATGAAATAGAGATACGAGCTCATCCTCATCAAGATCCAGAAAGGATCGAGATGAACGAAACAGAGGTAACGCAAGAATTGGAGACTATAACTTCAATATAAGTACTTTTGAGTTAATTACAGTATTAAGAAACATGGGTGATAAAGTTCGATGGCCCAAAGAAATGAGATCGAATCCAAATAGAATGAATCCAGACTTCTGGTGCGAGTTCCATAACGATCATGGACACTGAATGTTAGATTGTAGGTTATTTCAAGGTGAGGTAGAACAATTATTAAAACAAGGCTATCTAACAGAACTGTTCAGTGAAAAAGGTAAACAGGCATATATGAAGAACATGCAAGAACCCCCAAAGCCACCATCCTCAAAGAGAACAGTAAATGTGATACACGGAGGAGAAGAGGTAAACAGAGTAGTTTGCAAAAGAACAACCAAGTTCACCATTACACACGGGAAGCGGATTCGTGAGGCCATGGAAGCAGATAATATATCATTCGACCACGCAGATGTCAACGGATTATTGCTTCCACATAACAACGCGCTGGTAATATCCCTACTTATACATGACACTAACGTGAAAAGAGTGTTGATTGATCCAGGTAGCTCAGTCAATATCATTTTGTTGAGAGTTGTGGAAGAGATGCTAATAAAGGATCGAGTAATTCCAAAAGCACGCGCCTTATCTGGGTTTGACTACTCTACACTCATAACAAAAGGAGAAATTGAGCTTAGTACCTATGCAGAAGGAGTAATCAAAAATACGAAATTCCAAGTCATTGATACTGATATGGCTTACAACGTAATCATGGGGAGACCATGGATCCATGATATGGAAATACCATATACTTTACATCAAGTACTTAAATTCCCTTCCAAATGGGGAATTCAACAGATTCGAGGCGATCAGCAGACCTCAAGGAACATAAATTAAGTAGTACACTTTAACAAAAAAGAGGTAGCGAAAGAATCAAAAGACGAAGAAATTACCCAAACAGGTACGGAAGAAAATAGTGACGAGAAGGTGAACCAAATCACCACAAAGGCAACATCAAAAAAACAGACGGACATGGATTCCAGACCCGATGTCATTCAGGATCCAGAAGAGGACGAGCATATCAAAACAACTACTAAGGAGCTCGAACCTATTCCACTGTTCGAGCAGGAGCCTGAGAAAAAAGTTCATATAGGCACGAGGCTAAGTCCCACGAGAAGAGGTAAGTTAATTGAATATTTAAAAGCTAACACGGATTGTTTCGCTTGGTCCCATTCAGATATGACAGGTATACCTCCAGAAGTGATGACTCATAAACTAAATGAAGATCCATCCTTCGTGCCTATCAAGCAAAAGAAAAGAAAGCAAGGACCATTCAAGAACCAAGTGATCGATGAAGAGGTACGGAAACTCTTGAAAATTGGTTCAATACGTGAGGTAAAATATCCTAATTGGTTCCAAAAAGAATGGTGAATGGAGAGTATGCGTAGATTACACAGATTTGAATAAAGAATGCCCTAAAGACTCATTTCCATTACCACACATAGATCAAATGATTGATACCACTGCAGGTCATGAATTGTTAAGCTTTCTAGATGCGTACTCTTGTTATAATCAGATAAAAATGGATCCCTCAAATGAGGAAAAAACCTCCTTTATTACAAACATGGGGACTTATTGTTACAAAGTCATGCCTTTTGGCCTGAAAAATGCTGGAGCCAGGTATCAAAGGCTAGTGACCAAGATGTTCCAGGAACATCTGGGGAAAACAATGGAAGTATATATTGATGACATGCTGGTGAAATCAACACAAGCAGAAGATCATTTCCTGCATCTTTCAATTACCTTCGAAATCCTACACAGGTATAACATGAAATTAATTCCATAAAAATGCGCCTTTGGCGTTGAATCAGGTAAGTTTTTGGGTTTCCTTGTATCAAATAGAGGGACTGAAGTAAATCTTGCTCAAATTAAAGCTATTGATGAAATACCTGATATACTAACGAGCAAAAAAGAAGTTCAAAGACTAACAAGAAGAATTGCAGCCTTAGGAAGATTCATCTCCATGTCTTCGGAGAAGAGTTTTAAATTCTTTTCAGTTCTAAAAAAGCAGAATCAGTTCGAATGGACTGAAGAATGCCAACAGGCTCTCAAAGATATGAAGTCCTATCTATCAAATCGCCTGCTACTGTCTAAACCAAAGGAGGGGGAACGGTTATACGGCTATCTTGCCATTGCAGAAATTGTCGTAAATGCAGTATTGGTAAGAGAAGACAGAGGTAAACAATCTCCAATTTATTATGTAAACAAATCTTTATTAGATGCTGAAACTAGATATCCTCATCTAGAAAAATTAGCTTTAGCTCTAATCATGGCAGCTAGAAAGTTAAGACCGTACTTTCAATGTCACCCAATTACTGTTGTAACCTCATATCCACTGAGAAATATTTTGCACAAACAAGAGTTATCAGAAAGATTAGCACAATGGGCAATAGAATTAAGCGAACATGACATAATATATCAGCCTAGGACTACAATAAAGTCTCAAATTTTAGCCGATTTCGTCGCTGATTTTAATACTAGCATAATCCCTAAAGTGGAAAAAGAGTCACAGATCTTCAACGGGGCTAATCCAGGAATATGGACCCTATTTACTGACGGCTCTTCTAATGTAAAAGGAGCCAGTTTGGGAATTATTTTAATATCACCTATGGGTGAAAAGATAAGACAGACTAAAATGTTATCCCATAACTAACAATGAAGCAGAGTACGAAGCTGTCATTGCAAGGCTTGAACTAGCACGAGAACTCTCAATCGAGCAGATCGTGATCGAAAGTGACTCACAACTAGTGGTAAACCAGATGCAGGGGACTTATACTGCTAGAGAGGCTCGGATGCAGCAATATCTGGAAAAGACACGAGACCTAGTAAAACAATTCCAGTCATGGAAGGTTCTGCAAATACCCTGGGAGGAAAATGCAGAAGCAGATGCATTGGCTAACCTCGCAGCAGTTATCGACGTAACAAATAAAGACAATGCAATTGTGATTCACTTATTTCATTCAAAAATCGACCAGGACAAAAATGAGGTAACATTTAACAATTTAACCTGGGATTGGAGAAACGAAATTGTAAACTTTTTGCAGAATGGTACCGTGCTTGAAGATAAAAAAGAAGCTCAAGCACTTCGCCGGAAGATGCACGGTACTTCCTAATTCGTGATACTTTATACCGCAAAATGTTTGGAGGCCCCCTAGCAAAGTGACTTGGACCCAATCAAATGGTGTACGTGATGAAGGAAGTACACGAAGGACACTGCGAAAACAACGCAGGAGCAAGGTCCTTAGTCAAAACCCTAATCAGAGTAGGGTACTATGGCCTAAAACAGAAGAAGACGCTGAGAATTTTGTAGCTAAATGCGACAAATGTCAACGACATGCTAACAATATGCATCGACTCCACCCAGTGGTGTCACCATGGCCATTCATGAAATGGGGCATGGATATAGTGGGACCTCTTCCCCCATCTAAAGTAAAGGTACGGTTCTTGCTCGTATTAATAGATTATTTCACAAAATGGGTGGAGGCAGACGCTTTTAAACCGGTGCGAGAAAAAGAAGTGAAAAGCTTCGTATGGCGACACATTATATGCCGCTTTGGAATACCAAAGGAGATCGTATATGACAATGGCCCACAATTCATGTGCTCACAAATCACAAAATTCTTCGAAAGCTGGCAAATCAAACTAATCACTTCATCACCATATCACCCCATGGCTAATGGGCAAGCCGAGTCAACGAACAAAATCATTGTCAACAATTTAAAGAAACGGTTGCAAAAAGCCAAGGGAAACTGGCCTGACGAGCTACCGGCAGTATTATGGGCTTACAGAACTACTGCAAAAATAGCCACGGAAGAAACTCCATTCGCGCTTGTTTATGGTTCAGAAACTTTAATACCGATGAAAATCGGTGAACCAAGCACGAGATTCACAATATCAACAGAAGAAACAAACAACGACGAGTCGAGAACAAATCTGGGTTTGCTCGAGCAAAGGAGAGAAGCTGCGTTAATACGTATGGCATATCAAAAACAAATTATAGAGCGATATTACAATGGAAGAGATCACCTCAGATATTTTAAAGTTGGGGACTTCGTTCTTAAAAAAGTCTTCCAATCAACAAATAAAGTCGGTGCAGGAAAGCTAAATCCAAATTGGGAAAGACCTTACAAAGTCTGTGGCATTGCTGCCAAAGGCGCTTATGAGCTGGAAACTATGGACAGCAGAAATTTACCAACAAGTTAGAATAATGTTCATTTGAAGAAGTATTACTTCTAAGTAAAAGGAATACCCCCGGTCAGGTATCATTACGTTCGATTTTATTTTTGTATAGCTAAGATTATACTAACCATTGTAGATGATAGGCAAAAAGCTAACCCATCACCAGATGATGATATTAGACCTGCATAGACACGAGGAAGTAACTGAATTCCCAGTCTAGGATTACAACTTTCTGATGGACGTTTTTAAGGGTTAAGCAGTCATCATCTAAACTATATACCTTCGAGTCCTGTATGTTCTTCCTTATCAGGAAAAGGACCACAAGGAAGGAATAGTCAAGTGCTCGAGATTTCATCCTTCAAAGCTCAAACACTTGGGGGACTATACAGTATGGACGGCAAAGAAGAAGCAAAGAAGACTATCAAAAAAGTTAAAGTTCAAGCTTGAAGATCCATCTTCCTAACAATTCAAGCATTATGAGCAAAATTGAAGAGATAAAGACAAAAACAAAAAGCCTGATCAGAAACCTTCAAAATATATTCGTAAATGTAAATGAATGTTTAGGTTAAAGGCAGAATGTTAGTTACGGGTAAAAGTGCATATCCTTGTACTTATTCAAAAACTGTTGTAAATAAAAACAGTTACAGATAGAAAAAGAAAAAAGGCATTACCCTCGTATTTATTCAAAAACTGTTGTAAATGAAAACAGTTACGGGTACAAATTCATGCCCTTCTATTTATTCAAAAACTGTTGTAAATGAAAATAGTTACGGGTACAAATGCATACCCTTCTATTTATTCAAAAAAGGTTGCAAAGGAATTATAGTTACGGGTACAAATTCATACCCTTGCATTTATACCAAATCTGTTGTAAGAAAAACAGTTACAAAAGAGTTATAGACGATACTCAAACACATGTAAAATGTTACGAAAGTTCAAAATAATACAAAGACTTTCTTCAAAACATTGTTAAGAAAAACATGTGAAATTCCTATCTCTCTTTTGTACATTTACACCATTATGAAGTTGAGACGTCTTCTTCATTAAGTGTCGATCAAAAAAGGGCCCTCTTTTATAAATCATGCCTATTACGAAAAGGTACGATATATCTAAGCATTTTTCTATGCAAAGTCAAAAACTAAGGGGTAAAACAAAAACCTCAAAAAAGAAGCATGCAAAGACTTAAGAGTAAAGCAAAAACTCAAAGAAATCGAAAGTCATGCCGATATTAATATTAATATATTACGGCAAAAAACTAAGTATTAACTTAGTCTAAGCCGGATTTGTTTGTACAAAAGGTTCCCCTAAGTTGTCAGTTGGGGACTTATAAAGGACCAAACTTTACCCCCAATGGGACCGGGGGTAACCATCAATTGTTCCAAATAAAAAGAAAGGGACCAAGTTCCATAAACTCTTTCACTAGATGGGGGGGGGGGGTATCTTCGCTGGGAGGAGGAGCGACTTGAGATGGCGAGGCTTGTGCAACAGCTTCATCAGGGACCTCAACTTCAGGTGATGATAAATTCTGACTCTGCCGAGACTTTTCAATCGTCTCTTTGGTTTTGGCAATTTCAGCTTCCACGTCAAAATTCTCTTGGCCCATTTCCGTCAATGCGTCAAGTCGGGCATTCAAATAATCCCAACTAACATCGACAACTGCTTTGTCCTCAAGAACCTCGTAGTCTTTATCCCATTGTTCAGTTTCGGCTCTTAGCTCATCTCTCTTAGCCATGACAGCATCATGAGAGACCTACAAAGGAGCAAGGGATCTTTCCAGAAACTGGACCTTATCCGAAGATTTACGGAAGTCTTCTTGGGTCTGGGTGAGCAATTGTACAAGTTCACCAGAGTATACCTCCTTCTGATCCAACAAAGCCTTCAGGATCCTAATCTCTTCGGTGGCATGGGAAAGCTGCTCCGCAAAGGAAGACTCCAAGATATTTTTATCCTTACCTGCCTGATTTGAAGACGCCTTCTCTATGGCCAGTTCCGCTGCAATAACTCTGATCTGTTGTTCCAAGGTACATTTCTCCTCCTTCATTGCCTCCATATCAAGCCGTAGACTCTCGTACTGCTCCTTCCAATTGTCACCCTCGGTATGGAAGTCATTTGTTGATTTCTCCATTTGAACGAATCTCTTAATCAATTGTGTGCATATAAGGTTGATCTGAATAAAATGATATGTTAGATACGGTAAAAGCGAATATAATATATACATATGAAGAAGGAGAAAGTTTTACCTTTAAGGATGAGTGCATAATCTCGTTCATCCAAGTTAAGGATCTATGACTTTCCAGCTTAGACTTCTCAACCGGGCCTATCAAGGGCTTTAACCATACATCAGCCTAGCCCGACTTTTTCAAGAGGCTGCCTCCCGCAGGAACCTCTATCGTAACTTGATTCATCACCCCCCTGCTGGAAGACCCTACTTCAACAGCAGAAGGCACGGAAGCGGGGGCGGGTGAAAGATCCACGAGCGGAGTAGGCAGAGGAGCATAAACAGCAATGGGAGCAGAAACAGCAGCGGGAGCAATAAATGAAAGTTTCGCAGGAGAGGGCGGAGGGAAAATAGCAAGAGGAGCTTCATTAGAAACTGTACCAAAACCTTGCTGGAACAGGTGATCAATGGACTCACGAACAGGAGAGGGAGTTGCATCTTCAGGAGCGGAAGGCTTTGATTCAGGTACGGGAGGATCAACAACAGGCATAGATTCATCGTCAGATACGACCCTCCTCCTACGTGACCTATGAACCAGCGGACCCTCCTCTTGTTCCTCTTCATCCTCCAAGGTCTGGGACCCACTTGCCTTCCTTTTTTACGAGGAGGAGACAACAATGATTTCCTGAGCCTTATCCAGGGACATCTTTGAAGCGGACACAGCCGCAGCAGAAATTCCACGAGTAGGAAACCCTACCAAATGAAAGGGATCGGACAAAGCTCAAAGAGGGAAGAAGTAAAACGAAAAACTCTCACTTACCATGGGTTTTCACCTTCCAACCAAACCGCGAAGAGAGGTACTTCCAAGAACGTTCTTCTAAAGGAGCGATTAACAAAAGTTTTTCTACCCAATCACGAAAATCGGAGACATTCTCGACGGTTCCCATGGTTGCTGCAAAAGGAAAAGAAACAGTCATGGTACTGATAGTTTTTTCGAAAACAAAAAAGGGAAAGTGAGCAAAACTGTACTCACGTGCAAAGTTCCACTTCTCAGGGAAGGTAAGATTTTCTTCACCTACTAAACCTGCAGTAGGGACAACAACATACCGAACATACCACCCTCTATCTTTGTCATCATCTGGAATAGCTAACACCCTTTTACTCCTAGCCGCGAGAGTAAAAACTCCTTGGCGGAATAGCATCCGGGAATAGAGGTGAATAAGATAATGGAAAGTAAAGGTGACGGAATCTAAATTGGCCAAATACCTAAGGCACGCAACCACTCTCCAAACAAGAGGACCGACTTGTCCCAAGAAAACATTGAAAAATCAACAAAATTCAATGATAACAGGGTCGATGGGAGGCTTGAATACTAATGTGAAGGGATAACTATAAACATAAGAATACCCAGTCCTATAAGAGGTTATTCTTTGGTTATCATTAGGAACAACAACAAGAAAATCAGACTTCCAACAACAGTCTATGCATACGAGTGACACTAAACCCTCTGTTATTTAGGTAGGATAAAGGTCAGCACTATCATGTGATGACATGGAAGAAAGCTGCTCACTCATGGCCTCACTATCCTTGGCAAAAGAATACTCGAAAGGAATGATCTCATCGACTCTCGGCTCACGCAGTGGTTCATTGTGTTCCCTACTCTTTGATGAAGATCCAGAAGCCCTAGCCCTCGAAAAAGACAAAGAAACAGTAGACCTAGAAGATGGCGGAGGAGTAGTATGGGAAGAAGAACCCCTGGAAAGTGTAGAACTTAAGCTCCTAAGTCTACCGCCCCTCCTACTCCGTGTTGGAGCAGAAGAAGGAGTCAATTCATCTACAATAATGACATTTCTGGATTGCTGGTTTGAAGAAGACATGTTTACGAGGATGAAGAATTTACAAATAAAGAAAGAAGGTTAGAAATTTTTCGTGAAAGTAAAGAAAGGAAAAGGGGTATTTATACTCAGAGGTGACCGTCAAAAAATGGAAAAAAAAACAGTGATGTGAAAGTCATAATTGAAGCTGTCACTTCGTGACTGATGCAGCCGCAAAAATCCCTAAAAGGCGCTGAATAATTGCAGAACAAATCCGAGAATGCCACGTGGCATGTGCATTAAATGGAAGTGACAATCGACGCATACAATCAGAGACGGATGCAATGGTACGAGTGAAGAGGCGGCAAAATATTCCCGCCATAAATGAGTATCCACTTATCAAATATTTAATCGATAAATAAATGGTAAGTGGGGGGACTATCTGTATTGGTAAAAATAGGCTTCACATGTGTACTAATTATGATGATAAAGCAATCCATGTGGAGCAATGAAAACATGACAACTGGACGAGACTTTACGAAGAGATACGAGACAAAGAGGAACGGAACGACATACCCACGAGGTAATTAGATACGGGAATCTCAATATAATTGAGGAGATTAAGAGACACAATCAGAATGAATCAAGGCAGAATATAAGGCAGATTCGAAGATCTTCAATCAATGAACCAAACGTTACATAATCTTCACACAACAGTTACGATTAATCATTGTAACGTTACACTACTGTCATTATTAGTCATTGTTGATACCCAATTTTTTCTCAAAATTATTTTCAAACTTTCATATTACATTCAAAATCACTTTTCATAACGAATTCTATTTTCCCATAACTTTTTCATATTTTTATCAATTTATTTTCCTATTTTTTTAGTACTTTATATTCAATAATTATTCATAAGTTGTATTATAAATAATTTTAAAACTCTTCCCAGTTTAATATATCATTTTTTATCCTATTAGTATTTAATTATTTCACAAATTACTGATTAGGCATTATTTAGCTATAATTACACTAATTTTGCGACTATGGCCTAATTGTGCACTTATGCTATTTTAATTCCAAAATTAGTCGTTTTATATTTTTATATTAGCCAATTACCTTAAATTTCACTAATTTAGCATTAATCTTATTTTTATATAATTATTAGTTATTTTATTAACTATTTTATTTTATTTTTATGGGTATTTAAAATCTAGCCACTTTTAATCTTTTTTAATTTCAACCCAATACCCAACCTTCTAACCCAATTCTCCTACCCAGCCCAAACCTGTCTCTACCCGGACCAACCCCGGATCAATCTGAGTCGTTGATCAAATTAGATCAACGGCCCAGATTGTTATTACCATAATTAAACCAAACTAACCCCCCCCCCTGACCCCTCTCATTCTCACCGACCTCACAACTCTCTACTATGGTCTCTCTCTTTCTAGTTTCTTCTAGAGACTTCCTGCCTCTCCGATGAACCTCTTCGCCTTCTCCGTCCGTCTCTTCGCCGGAGACATGAAGCTCTCACCATCCTCCTGCCTCATGTGGTTCCCTCACATCGGTGTTTGCCATCTCTAACGTCTTCAAGAGACCTGGGTTGATCCTCCTACCTCCTGGGCCTGTGCTCACTATCCTCCGGACATCTCTGGTCACCTCCGTCTGTTCAAGCAAGGTTTATGACCTTTGGGGCTTAAACCAACGACGTTTGAGGTTCTTCTTATCTATCTGAGTTCTCTTTGAAACCCTAAATGCTTAAAACTCGCCTAATTCTTTAGATCTATGATAGATCTGGGGTATCCTGAGTTACTACGCTATATTTCTTAAAGGTTTTCTGATTTTTCTTAGAACGACTCTTCATCTTCAAAACTAGGGTTCTTAAACCCCTTTTCAAAACGGTTTTCCCTCTGAGTTCTAGTATTACCTTATGATTTTACCATGTTTAAGCGTTTATTTGAGCTTTTCCCCTTTTGTCTGATTTATCTTTTGCTAAAGCCCTAAATTTTCTTGTTTTTTTATCTGTGATTTTGAGTATTTGTTCGATTAGCTTGCATATGTGTTCGTTTCTCATGAATATTCTATGATTCTGTGATTTTTACTCTATGTTTGCTTGCTAGGGTTTCTGATTTCGATTATTCCTACTTGTTATGTGCTTATTCCCAGAGATTTATGCTAGGTCTCGACTTTTCTATGATTCTACTATGTTTGTTCATCAACATTTTTTGATTCTTCACTCATTCTGCCTAATCAGGTTTATTCAGTTAATTTAAATTATGTTCTACATAAGCCCCAATTTTATATGTTCTTAACCTACTCGACCTCTTGGAGTTCTGATTTGTGGCTATCATTCATAGATTCACCCTAAATCAGTACTACTTTCTATTTGTGAGTCCCTGAAACCTTGTGACTGATTCTTCATTGATCTTGCATGATATTCTCTATTGATTTAACCTTGGGGAAGATCCTCTAACCTTATTCTATGGACAATTATGTTGTTAATTGATATGCTGATTTCCTGCCCGCATCATTCCGCTTGTTCATTGGGATATTTTCCCTTGATTAATACTGATTTCCTGTATTCGAGTTATCTCTTGCCTTATTCCTATGGCTGATTCTGCTGTCAAACTAATTCGTATATATATTTTCCTTAAATAGAATTCTGAACTTGGCCTTACTTACATGTGACATACCTATACCATACACATACTACTTACCTATTGTGTTGCAATCAGTTTTACATGATTATTTTTTCCTTATTTGTCACTGCCTATTAGCGTTGGGTATGACTCCTTAATTACAGGAAGTCTTTGTACTAAATTGATGTTGATTGATACTTACTTCTATAGTTACTGCATGACTTGGATTCTTACCTTATTATTCTACCTAGCTTCAAGTTATAAGTACTCTTAGTCTCTCATTAACAAAGGACACGAATACTGGGGTTCAAAACTATCTCTTACACTAAAAGAATCTCTGCTCTCTCTCTCTTGTGCTATTTGCTACTGTCTAATTGTTAGTCAGCTGCAAGCCAAGGCTAACTATTGTGCTCTCTCTTGCTCTTTCATTCTTCTTGCTCACCTTTTCACTGGTATGTCCTAGTTTCCATACAAAGCTCCAACAACAATATGATTCTCTATTTGTTTCAGTTCTTATTGTTTCTGGTTTGATTTTATTTGTGGTTCTTTCGTGAAACCTGTAATTAAAATACATCACTAGCATGCTATTTTATCTCCCCTTTCCTTTAGACTAGTATATCCCCTTTATGTGTGTTTTTTAGCATGACTTACCAACTGTTCCCTTACTTGTTGTATACCCCAAATCCCTATCACCCCTCTATGTGGTCCTTCATGTCTGGTTTTGTGGCTATGCCAGCGTCAACAGTTTCTGAGCATGTTTGAACCAGTCCTATATCTTTGTTGGGTTATTGTACTTGCAGTTAAATGTTCTATGTGTCCCCACCCCCCATTGCCCTTGTTTATAGTGGCTGAACCTGTCTTGGTTCTGTGTGCTTTGGCTGTGTATGAACCCATTTTGGGTGTTGTGTTTGGGTTGCTTATTACTATACTCTCTTTTCAAAACTGTTTATCAAACAGACTCCCTGGGCTATGAAATGTTTTAACTAAATCTTTTTCAACACTTTTCCCTGTCGAAACCTTTTCAAACTCGTTCCTTGCACTTCACTTTATACCTAGATTCTTAAGTTCCACCCCCTCAGTATGAGCACTGCTTTGGGAACCTCTTGAGTTCGCTCTGAACTCTGACACACTGAGCTTGGTATTTCCACACTGCACATGTTTAACTCCTGGTTACTAAGTCTGGGTGTGAGCATGGCCCGGGAGCCCTTGAGGTCCTTAGGGAACTTTGACACACCCGGACTATGAAAGGCTATGAAACACCAAAGGCATTGAGGTTCGGAGGATTTGGGCCTACCGAAGGCTCCTTATAGAATAACTTCTTATTTTCTCTTTTATTTTTTTTATGTAATTAGAAACTCCGGGCTTGTAATAATTTGTAAACAACTTATGGGGGTGGATAGTGAAATGGGAGGGGATAACCATTCATGTTTAGTTACTATAAAGGGTAGAAACCATGTTTAGGCCTTTAACTCCTTATCTGCGCAATAGAGATCATGTGTAGGTTCATATCTACGCGTTAGAAATCTTGTTCTTTAGGATCCATGTATATTGTTTCAGCATGTTCATCCTCATATCATTTAGAAAATCTTGTGTTAAAATATGTCAATAATTGGTACTTTTGCATTACTTTATACGCTGCCATGTACACCTAGGGATCATGTATTAGGCTTAACAAACTAATAAACAAGTGGTTTCCTGAAATTGCGATGCAATATGAACACTAAGATATCATGCCTTAGGATAAATGCAATGTAAATAAATAGGTCCTTCTACATATTTTTGAAAGCATGTTCTGGAACTGAAATATTCGTGCATGTAGAATATCATGTTTAGGTCCTGCATCTTCTTTGCATTAGATGTCATACTTTAGGATTGCATTTATATTCTCTTAGTCATCCCCTAGCTTGATTCTTTATCAAACAGACTCATCCAGTTTGCTAACTATTTTTTTCTGAAATCTGAACACCTAGAATATGCTGAGTAATATGATTCAAACAATTTTCTGTAATAACTGGCAAGCCTTAGGTGTTAGATATGTTAAAACTGGAAATATACTTCTTCATATATGCTGATCAATTATCAACGAGTTAAAATCATTAAGCAAAAAACTGATATTCCTTCTCTGAATTAAGCAACCAAACTGCCTCTCTATTGTATTCCAGTTTCGCCTAGTTATCATGCTTTAGGATTCTGAAATTAATAAGGCCCTTACCTGTGTTTGAGTCGTGCTAAATTATATGCATAATCTGTGGAGGAATATTTGATCCTCATATCTGCTTTACGTGCTTTCTATCTATTTGCATTCCTGAGTGTTATTGTTTGTCGCTTCGAATCTTTCCCTTTAAACCTAAGGGTCAGCCTAGTACCTCCTTTAGGATAGTAGTCCTAATCTCCTCCGGGACTGATAGGATGGGATAGGTAATAGCACGCAATAGAGTTCTTGACCAAACACGCGCTTTAATTACCTTCACGATGCGGGAAAGGGTAGAATATGGATATGATGACCGATGCGCTAATACCACGTGTAGCCCCTCTTTGAGGAGTGTCTATCGGGTATTGCATTGATGTGATCCATATTATTTCAAACCTAGGACATCATTTCTTTTTAAATGCTAGGTTATAATCTTTTCAAAAACTTTGTCGTTTCATAATTGTTTTCTAAACACTTGCTCGTTTAATATTTGAAATCCCCTCTTGCTTGAGCCCTTTACTTGTTATTTGCTAATTGTACAAATTCACGAAAACTATTTGGCCGGGAACCACATCTGTGAATCCTGAGGGGTGCCTAACACCTTCCCCTTGGGACAATTTCAAGCCCTTACCCAATCTCTGGTAATGCAAACTAGTTTCATGAGTTAATGACTCTAGGTGCCCTAACGCACCTCAAACCCGTCAGGTGGCGACTCTCTCTTTTAACACCTTTTCCTTAAAAGAGTTGTCACGTGTCGAAACCCCGATCTCCGCAAGGAAAAAGGGGGGCGCGACAGTCATTAATACTCAATCACTGAAAAGAGTAGACGTTATATTAAGAAATTCCCTATAAAAGGGAGTAAAATATAACTTGTACGGACACGTTCGAACCACTATTGAAATATACTTACTTTTACGCATCTTTGTTTCTTTCTGTTTGTAAGTCTTATTACAATTATTAGCATATTATCTTGGTTATCAGAAACCCGAGTACTTCTTGAAATAGCTTTGGCAGAGAATCTAATTCTTTGGTTAAACAATAAAAGAGCCTAAAGGCCGATCTAATGAGCCTAAAAGCCGAAACAATTAGAGTTCGAGACCTCGCTCACACTCAATTCGAACCCAAGGGTTCAGTTAGTACGAGCTTAAACAAACGATTAATTACAGCTCGAAGATTCACATAAAAGGTATAGCGGTGAGCTCGAAAGCTTAACAATCATTGATATAAACTTAAGGGTCTACCATATCCTATAAACTATTCGATCTTGGTTATTTGAGACAAATCATCTACCAGTTCGAAACGAGCCATCCCCGAGATGAGTTCCCAAATGAATTTCGAATTCGATACTTGCCTTCATAGCTCGAGGACTTGCCCCTGTAAAAACGAAGAGCCTAAGGATTTATCTCGATCACCAGTTGAACTAAAACAACGAGAACTTTTCAACGAAGGCAATTAAACATACAAGGGCATGAAGGAAAACTTATGAAGACATGATAACTAGGGATTTTTACCTATTATTTACTCTCATTTTCTTAGGTTTTGAGGCAAGATTGCATTAAGATACTCCCGAAATCTAATGCAAGGTGCTTAAATTGCAGGATTTGAGTTAAATTGAAGAGAATGACTAAAGATAACTCAAATAGGAGCTAAACTTGCACAGCCCAGGAACCCAGCAAAAGCGCTGAGAGCGTTATTATTTCGCTGCAGCAGAAGCCACTCCGCTGTAGCGGAAGCCACTCCGCTGTAGCAGAAGTCTATTCGCTTCCACGGTCCAAACTTCATAGATTTGTGTTTTGGGACCATTTTAAGCCACTGTCCACGCCATTATTCCGCTGCAGCGCTTTCCTCACTGTTGCAACGTTCAACAATCCGCTGGGAGCGGAATTCAAACTTCAGAGAGTTGCCAACATGGGTCCTTCACAATAGCGCGGTCAGGGGTGAAATTCCGTTGTCGCGCTTTCATGTTCCGCTGTAGCGATTCAGTTTTCCGTTAGGAGCGGAATGGAGGTTCAGAGAGGCAGCCGATTCAGAAACGCAGTCCGCGTTCATTAATTCACGGCCGCGGAAGTCATTTCGCTGGGGCGTCTAGAATTCCGCTGGGAGCGGAATCTCCATAGGGGCAATTTTGTCCAGTATTTTCAGCCTTGTATAAATACTACTTTTTCTCATTTTTAGGGCATCATACATTTTAGGGAGCTCGTGAATAGTGTACTTTTTCCATTTTGAGTAATTTTAGCTTAGATTCTACCATTATTATTAGATTTTATCCTTGTAATCAACATCTATGGGTTTAATTTCATCTTCTATCGTAATTTCTTCCATGAAAATGAGTAGCTAGACCTTCAAGCTAAGGTTGTGACCCAACGCTAGTGTGGGTAACCAACGGGTCTTCTATTTTAGGATGAATTTGTGATTGGGTGTGTGATTTTTAGTCTATTTCATGCTTAATTCACTGAATTAGTGGTTGCAAACACTGATTCATGCCTTTTGTACTAGGGTTATTCTTGAGAGAGATTACCCAAGTCAAGGTAAATAGGATAACAAGGAATTGGGGTGAACTCAAGAGATTGATGCCCCAATTAAAGGGTAGAGACTAGAGATAGTGATACCCGACTTGAGCCATTTTATTAGTTTTGTTGAAATACCCAATTGAGCTTGAGAAAGCCAATTCGGGCAAAGTCACCCAAATTACCTAGAGGTATTGGGTGAGCAATTTAGTATGAGGTTATGTCACGTGCCCATAATTCACAAGTCTATCCTAGATTTTAGACCCCGTTAGATACGCACCTAGGAGTAAGTTGCAACCCTAGTACCTTTAAACACTTGATAAAATCCCACAAAAACATTGTAGTTAGTTTAACAATAGTGATCTCTAGAACTAAACTTAGTATAGATACAAAACCATCCATGTTTAGAAGACCAATTAAGAACAAGAAACACTACTAAATCAAATAGAAACTCGAATATCATTGCATAACTCCCTGTGGATATCGATCCCGACCCTGTCGGTAAAATTTGCTTCGACTTTGCCTTGCCACTTAATAGTGGTATAGGTGGGTGTAGATCACTTTTGGCGCCGTTGTCGGGGAGTTAAAACGGAGTTGACTATCTATTTGATTAGTTGTGTAGATTGTTTTTCTTTCCTTCTTTTTGTTAACTTGTGTGTTTCAATCGCTACAGGTACATATGGCTGATCCTCTAGGTAATATTATACCGGGGGAGGGGTAGATGATAACGGGGAAGAGGAGTTGCATCATGTACCTCCAGCTCAAAGACGGGGCTCACAGGCCAATGCCAATGATAATATTCCAGACCTCCCACGCCTCCTCCAAGAGTAGCTCCTCGGGTTCTTTCGAACGAGGGATATGTCAGTGAAATTGTCCTACCCAGAATATGGGCGGGCAATTTTCAAATCACTAATGTCATGTTGACACTTCTAGAGCAGCGAGGATATTTCACGGGAGCTCCCCATCAGAATGCCTACAAGCACTTAAAAGGCTTTGTGGACACATGTTGGGGGAGTAAGCAAACCAATGTATCGGAGGATGCCTTGAGGCTCAGATTGTTTCCTTTCTCTCTCAGAAGGAAGGCACTAGATTGGCTTGAACGACTCCCCAATCATTCTATCTCTACATGGGATGAGTTGGCGGATAAGTTCATTGCCATGTTTTTCTCTCCTGGGCACATGGCAGTTTTGAGAGATGAGATATTGGCATTCAAGCAAGAACCGAATGAGTCCCTTCACGAGATTTGGGAGCGCTACAGAACAATGGTCAAAGAATGCCCCAACAATGACATGATCGATGCTATGATACAACAAACATTCTACCGGGGAATTAACACGACCAATCAGTGTGTGGTCAACCAACTAGCTGGGGGAAACATCATGAAGTTATCTTACAATGACGCATGTGACATTCTAGATGAAATGGCTGACACTTCGTCAGCATGGCAAAGTCGAGCTATTGTGCCCCAAGGTGACCCAAGTGTGATAAATCTCCATAAAGAGCTTCAAGACCAAGGACAGGCCATTGCTGAGCTTACCACTACCATGAATCAACTTTCTAAGGCGCAACTTCAACAAATCCAAGGGCCAACGCAAGTGCATGTTATGGAAAGGGTAAATCTTTTGGTTAACAAGCGAAGGCCACGTGGAAATCAAATGCAAAACAACAACGACCAATGCGAGCAAGGAGTTAGTGGATACAATCATGAGGATTCCTATGATGAGAAAAATGAAGATGTGATGTATGCCAACAATTTCTAAGGGCAAAGGAACAATTCTTCTAACCAAAATTGGAAGAATCGAAGGCAAGGAAACTGGAACAACAATAAAAACTCTAGCAATTGGGGGAACAACAATCAATAATGCGGAAGCAACAACAACAATTGGAACGGGAACAATAATAGCAATTGGGGTGGAAACAGTAATCAGGGGTCGGGCTTTCAAAGGCCCCCATGTACCAACAACCAAAAAATCCATCCCCGTATCAACCCCAAGGTCAGAGTTCATCAAGAAATGATATGGGCCGGATCGAGCAAATGTTTAAACAAATGATGGAACAGATTGCGGATTCGGATGCTCAAATTTCCTCCCACACTACCTCAATCCACAATCTTAAGGTCCAAATGGGATAAATATCACAAGATTTGAACACTCATCCGAAGGGGGCACTACCTAGTGACACGGTGGTGAACCCTAAGGGTGGGAACAACAACAACAATGCTGGACATGCAATGGTGGTGACCACAAGGAGTGGTCGAGGTGGTGAGGCTAGTTCAACCAAGAAAAAGAGGGTTGTTAGTGATGACGATGATTTGCAACATGATGAGGTTCCTATTGAGGTGAACATGTGGTTGAACAGCCGGTGAATAGTGAAGTGAGGATTGACATCAATAACAATGTCGAGGAAACACAAAATTACATGAACCCTGTAACGACCCGGTCGGTCGTTTTGAGAGTTAGCGCCTCGATCCCCTAATAACTGCTTCTCCCATACTATTTATGCTATTGAAACTTGTCAGAGCGTTGAGTGGTTAAATCCGGAGTGATTTTGGACGCTTAGTCCTTAAATATGGATTATTGCTTTTGAAATCAGTCTGTAGCTAGAACTGTGTGAAGAAGGATCCATAACGGAATTATGTCTAATCCGTTAGCTCCGTTGGGTGATTTCGGGGTTAGGAGCGTGTTCGGAATGTATCTTCGAGGTCGGTTGTAGAATTAGCGAAAGTTAGAATTTTGGCGATTTTGGCCGATAAGTGAAATTTTGATATCGGACTCGGAACGGAATTCTGAAAGTGATCGCAGGTTCGTAATGTCATTTATGACCTGTGTGCAAAATTTGAGGTCATTCGGATAAGTTTAGACGTGTTTCGGCATTGAATGTGGATTTTAGAAATATCATAAGTTCTTAAGCTTGAATCTATGCATATTTGTTGATTCTGATGTTATGAGACGTGTTTTTAAGGCTCGACCAAGTTTGAATGAGGTATTAGAGTTGGTTGGTAGTTTTGGTTGAGGTTCCGGGGGCCTCGGGTGTGTTTCGGATTCCCAAACGGGCATATTTTGGCCTAAGTCTATTGCCTCCACCGACAAAGCCCTCAATCGAGGAGCCACCAACCCTGGAGTTGAAGCCTCTTCCACCACACCTCAGGTATGAGTTCTTGGGCCCTTCTTGTACTTTACCTGTTATACTTTCTTCTTGACTAACCCAATTGCATGTATATTTGATTTGCAACAAAGGAGAAAGAAGGCCATAGGTTGGACTCTAGCATATATTCGGGGCATAAGCCCCGCCTTCTGTATGCACAAAATAATTCTTGAAGATGATGAAAAGCCCTTTATAGAACATCAACGGAGGTTGAATGAGGCAATGCAGGAGGTGGTGAAAAATGAGATAATCAAGTGGCTCGATGATGGGGTCATCTGCCCAATCTCTGATAGTGCTTGGACTTATCCAGTTCAGTGTGTTCCCAAAAAGGGTGGTATGACAGTGGTGCAGAATGACAATAATAAGCTGATTCCCACTCGGACTGTGACTAGTTGGAGGGTTTTTATGGATTACAGGACATTGAACAAGGTGACCCGAAAAGATCACTTTCCTTTGCCATTTTTGGACCAAATGCTTGTAGACTTGTTGGGAGGGATTTTTATTGTTTCTTGGACGGGTATTCAGGCTACAATAAGTTACTTATAGACCTAGATGATAAGGAAAAGACAACATTCACCTGTCCCTACGGGACATTTGCTTTTTCAAGGATGCCATTCAGTTTGTGCAATGCACCCGCCACATTCCAACGGTGCATGATGGCAATTTTCACGGATATGGTAGAAGATTTCTTGGAGGTGTTCATGGACAACTTCAGCGTGGTCGGGGACTCATTTGAGGAGTGTTTGAAAAAACTTGATAAAGTTCTCGCCCGGTGTGAAGAAACCAACCTTGTATTGAATTGGGAAAAATGACATTTCATGGTCGAGGAGGGCATAGTCCTCGGCCATAAAATCTCAAAAGATGGCACTAAAGTGGATAAAGCCAAGATCGAGGTAATTTCCAAGTTACCTCCTCCAACTTCCGTGAAGGGAGACCGTAGTTTCCTTGCGCATGCGGGATTTTACCGGAGATTCATCAAAGATTTTTCAAAAGTGGTTAATCCCCTATGCAATCTATTGGAGAAGGACGCCAATTTTGAGTTCAATGAGGAATGTATGAAAGACTTTGAGTTGTTGAGGCATAAGTTAACTACCACCCCAATAATCATCGCACCAAATTGGAGCTCTCCTTTCGAACTCATGTGTGACTCAAGTGACGTGGCGGTGGGGGCTGTCTTGGGCCAACGGGTGAACAAAATTTTTCATCCCGTATATTATGCAAGCAAAACCATGAATTCCGCCCAAGCTAACTATACCATCATAGAAAAGGAGTTGTTGGCTATTGTCTTTGCTATGGAAAAATTTAGGCCTTACCTCATGAGCGCCAAGGTGATTGTGCACACCGATCATGCGGCGCTTGGGTACTTGATGACGAAGAAAGATTCCAAACGTAGGCTTATGAGGTGGGTCTTATTGCTCCAAGAATTTGATCTAGAAATTGTTGATAGAAAGGGGAGCGAAAATCAAGTTGTCGATCATCTATCCCGGTTGGAGAAGCAAGGAAGGCCAAATGATGGCCTTGAGATCAATTATGCCTTTCCGGATGAGCAGCTTCTCTCAGTCTCTATGCAATACATGACATGGTTTGCGGACATTGTCAACTTTCTAGTTACCGGTGTTGTCTCATGTGAGCTCTCTTCTAACCAAAGAAAGAATCTTAGACAGGACAACTTGGACTATTATTGGGATGAGTCGTATTTGTTCAAAATATGCAATTCTGGAGTCATTCGGTGATGTGTCCCAGCAGAAAAGCAAATGTTTATTCTTGATTCTTGCCACTCCTCGCCTTACGGTGGTCATCACGGTGGGGCGAGGACAACTTCAAAAGTTCTAAGTTGTGGGTTTTATTAGCCTACTTTGTACAAAGATGCAAGCAAATTGGTAAAGAGGTGTGATGAATGTCAAAGATCGGGCGACATATCAAAGAAGGATGAAATGCCCCTCACAACGATCCTTGAGGTTTATATATTTGATGTGTGGGGCATTGACTTCATGGTCCCTTTTGTCAGCTCATGTGGTAATACCTACATTCTCGTGGTTGTGGATTATGTTTCAAAATGGGTCGAGGTCATGGCTCTGCCCAATAATGAAGCCCGAAGTGTAGTTGGTTTTCTCAAGAAAAATATATTCACACGGTTTGGGATACCTAGGGCTATCATAAGTGACGGGGGATCTCATTGGGCTTTTGATATGTTGCTTGCCAAGTATGGGGTAAATCAAAAAGTGAACACTCCTTACCATCCTCAAGATAGTGGGTAAGTTGAAGTCTCAAATCGGGAAATCAAGAACATTTTGTCCAAGACCGTGAATGCAAATAGGACTGATTGGTCAAGAAAGTTTGATGATGCACTTTGGGCATATAGGACTGCCTTCAAGACCCCGATTGGTATTTTCCCATACCGGTTGGTGTATGGTAAGGCATGTCCCCTCCCGGTAGAGTTGGAGCATAAGGCACTTTGGGCTTTGAAGAAGTTGAATTTGGATTGGGACACTACTGCAAATCTTCGTGTTGATCACCTTAATGAGCTTGATGAGTTTAGATTCCATGCCTATGCAAGCTCCTCTTTGTATAAGAAGAAAATGAAGTATTGGCATTACAAGTATGCTAAGAAAGTGGGCGACTTTGTTTTACTCTTCAAATCAAGGCTTCATCTCTTTTCGGGAAAACTCAAATCAAAGTGGAGTGGTCCATTCGAGGTAGTGTTGGTTACACCCTTTGGTGCCCTTGATCTAAAGAACAAGAATGGTGAAATTTTTCGTGTGAATGGGCATCGGGTAAAATACTACTTGGGGAAATTTGAATATAGCCACGTGGTGGCTTTGTTGAAATTCACTTGATCATGGTAACTTGTGTCGTATCGCGACGTTAAATCAGGCGCTCCTTGGGAGGCAACCCAAGTGTTTTCTTTTCTTTTTGTTTCTTCTTCTTAGATTAGATTTTTCTTAAACTAACTTGTTTGTGAAGTTGGTGTAGGATTTGGTGGATGCAATGCATGAACAATTCTGGAAATTGGCTAAGTAGTACAAAACAATTGCCGCAGTAAAAATTCCACGGTCAGCGGTTTCATTTTCGCCGCAACGTAATTGTTTCGCGGACGCGGACTGGATAAACCTAAAAACAGACTGTCTGAAGATTGAATCCGCTGCAGCGGACAATATTTCCCTGACAGCGGTTGGATTTCGCTACAGCGGTCAAAAATTCGCTGACAGCGGACATTTTGCAAACCCAGCTCCTCAACGATGAAAAAGCGCGGTCAGTGGTAAAATTCCGCTGTCGCGCTTGGTAAGTCGGTGGGGGCCCTAGTTTTCAAGTATAAATATAGAGGGTCCCCCTTCTTTTACCCTTTTCACCCATTTGCCTCCCATAGCTATTTTTTCTGTTCACAATCCATGCATTTTGCATCTGAGCTTCAAAATTTTAACAAGTTAGCATCCTACATCATCATCTAACAGTGGTATGTTCATAATCTTTGCTCTTAGTTGTATGTTTTTTTCATCTTTTTGTTTGTTTTTTTCTTAATTTTCTTTTCTAAATCAAAGTTATTAGAGACCTAATTCTTGAGCATGATTCACCAAGGGGTTATAATCAGTGGGGTAGTGATTTCTTGTTTCCTAACGGGATATAGGGTTCTCATTTCATGTATTTCAAGTATAATTTCATGAGAATGATAAAACCCTAGTTTTGAAATACTACTATCAGTGCTCTTAATTCTTGAATTCCGCTGCAGCGGACCAAAAATCCGCTGACAACGGAATAATCTGAGACCAACATTGTTGAATGATAAATTCCGTTGTAGCGTCCAAAAATCCATTGACCGCAGTTGGCTTTTCGCTGTAGCGGACACTTTTCTGCATATAACGGTTTGAAACTTCATAGAAGGGGGTAGTCTGATCCCCCCACTTCCGCTGCAGCGGTTACTTTTCTGCTGACAGCGGATTTGCTTGTGTGCACTGCTCTGATTCTCTGCAACATTCATCTCCGTGATTTCATTGGGTACTTGCATACCATGTTTTAACGAGCTTCATTGACATGTTTGCAGACAATGGTTAGATCACGAGGTGCCTCAGACAAGCAACCCGGAAGGGGTGATTCTTTGAGGGGTCGGGGTACGGGTAAACAACCGGCAGCACCCCTAGTCCCAACAAATGTTATTGGCAAGAATAAAACACTCAGGAGGCCTACTCCCAACCCATCGGAATCCAGTGAATACGTCCCCTCCCGGAAGACTTCAGAGGGGAACAATGATGCAGCCTTGGCAGAGGCTTTGTCCCAACCTAGGAGGCTTGTCAACGAGCCTACTACCTCAGCTTCTTCTGACAGCCTGGGTCTATCCAGTGACTCCTCACCCCCTATGGAAACCGGTTCAATAGCTCAGTCCACTGCACCTGCCTCAATCAACCTTGATAGTTCTGATGATACACCAGATGATGGTAGGGGTGGTGACACCCAAGCACAGGCAGAGGGACTACTCCGGACTAGGAATCCATCAGTCTGGAAGGATCGGTGTGTCTCTGAACCAGCCTATCACAAGTTCAGAGAGTGGTGGCCTCAGAGGTCACTTGTTCCGTAGAGGCCATTCATTGAGAGGGACCTTCTACCCCATAACCCGAACGTAAAAAAGCAATTTGATGAAAGGGTGGGGTGGAAGTTCTTCACTAGAAAGGTCGAGGATGCAAATGAATATGTAGTGAAAGAGTTCTATTCCAATGTATCCCACATCAAAAGGGGCACATTTCTTACCCAGGTTCGGAACAGGAAAATTTTGTTCAGTGTCAGAGCACTCAACGACTATGCTGGTTTTTCTAATGAGGATGAGACTCGCTACCAGGAAAAAGTGAGTTTGGAGGATTTGGCTCGTCCATGGCTGGCTTCTGTTATTGTTATCCCTGGGACTACTCCAGCATGGTTGACTCCAGGGGCCATTATTTACAGGAACACACTCAGCTTTGAAGCTAAGGGTTGGGCGACATTGGTGTGTACCCGGATAGACCCCATCTTGCACAACACTTACATGCCCCTCTCATGTGCACTTATTGTGGGAGCAATTCTGGATGGCATCCCGATCAATGTTGGGAATATCATGGCTAGGGTGATTGACAGGATAGTCTAGAAGCATGAGAGCTCTTATCCCTTTCCCAACTTCCTCACTATGTACTTTCAGGACATGGGAGTTGAGGGAAGGGACTTTGATGTTACAGTAAAGCCAAAGTCAGCATTCTCCTGGTATATTTTGAAAGGTCCAGACAACCCCAAAGCCAAAGGCAAAGCCACCACCTCTACTACTCCTGGTGCTTCTACTGCCGCTGAGCCTTCCGCTGCTGTCGAGGGTTCCACTGCTACTGAGAGGCCTACTGTTGCTGCCATCTCGGAGTCTTCCTATGGTCCTTCCATTTCCATTCCACTGACAGTGCCTACCTCTTCCACATACCCTCGGACTGCTTTGAGGGTGTCTCAGACACTAGCTGGTATCAACAACTGGTTACAGGTAGCTTCTTCTAAGCTCACTGATCTTTCTACTACCATTGCATCTCAGTCAGCTCAAGCACAGATTCAGTTGCCTCCATCACTGGAGGAGACCTTGAGGAGCTTGGTTGATAACAAGAAGAAGATTCTGGAGACCCTGGACAAACATGGGAAAGAGATTCATTCTTTCGGCAAATCTGTAAAGAAAATGAAGAAGAGTCAGGATGACATGCAGAAGAGTCAGGTGGAGATGCAGAAGACTCAAGATGATCTGAAGAAGGAAGTCACGAAGCTCACAACAGTGGGGGACATCCCCCTTGATTTATTGATAGGAGATCTCGCACCTACTAATCAGGTTGCACAAGTTCAAGAGTAGGAGTTTACCTCAGCCCCAGTTCGCAGAGGAGTCATCCCGCAGACTGATGACATGGAGATCCAGCTTGAGGATCCAGCGAGAGAGGCCTCCTCAGAGCCATAGGACCCTTCTCTAGCCACTGCCACTGAGCCTTCTTCTACAACTGACACGGACCCCATGCAGACTGAGGCATCCTAGGGAGTTCTCTTTTTCTCTCTCACCCCTTTCCCTTTTCTATATTTGTGTGCATTTAGCATTGAGGACAATGCTAATCTTTATTGGTGGGGGTTTCCTCTATTTGGTGATTCATACAGTTTGACATATTTGGGTTGTAATAACTTTTGATACTATTTTTCTTTTCTTTATTTGCATTTCCGTACTTTTGGTTTGTTTTACCTTTGGTATATATATATTAAGTTTCCTTTTTCATGTATATATTCATTCCCCTTTTTATGTATATTCGTCTTAATCCCCTATATTCATTTTTAATTTTCGTATTTTTACTTTATAACTTCTTTAGTATTTTCCTTTATAGTTTAGCTTCTTATTTCGTTTAGTAGCTTCTTTTTGAATTTATAGTTTTTTCTTTACTTTTTCGTTATCAATAAGCCCTTGGTTTTCTTAAAACCACGGTTCTTTCCAAGGGTGGAAATTGTGTGAACCGGGTGTCTCTTCCCTATGATGGACGGTGTAACGACCTTCTTAAGGGATTGAGTCCGTTTTTCGTTTTGTTTTTTTTTTCTTTTTTTTCCTTTGTTTTGGCAATATTGAATAAATGTAACTCGAATAAGCTTCACTTGGCACCAGCATACTTACCTTTGACCTCATGGTTAGAGACAAGTTACAGACAAGTCTAATTCTAATTGTGACCCTTAGAGTCTTGAGTTGACTAAAACTGTTGTCAAGTGGTGTCTATAGCCATATGTGAGTCTTCAATCTAAAATGAGGTTGTTGTGGGCCCTCGACTCTATGCTCTTTAACGATCCTGAGGCTTGAGAGGTGAGGTTTGAATTGCATATCCCGAGTGTCGTGCCTAAAAGTCTAGAACTTGCCCCAAGTATTTTTCGAGGCGAAATCTTAAGTTAGCTCGACTTGTGAAATGATCATAGGCTATCCTTGATTACCTATTGAAATTAAATACTTCCATATCCTACCATGATAGTATCCTTAGTCAACCCCTTTTGAACCTAAGCCTATTTGTTCAAAAACCACGTTGCAAACCTTCATCCATTCTCTAATGACCCTCTAGCTTGGCACTCATTATTTCCTTGAGCACTCATGATGAACAATAGTCAAAATCATAAGTTTGGGGGAGAGACGAGGAAATTCAAAGTGACGAAAGGAATTTCCATAAAAGGAAAGGCCAAATAAAAGGATGAAAAGCAAAACAAGTCAAAAAGAAAAGTAACGGTTGAAAGGATTCAATAAAACAAAGTTGAAAAGGCTTGGAATGATGAGAAAAAGGAGAAAAGTGAGCCTCAAGTAAAAGAAAGAGCGACAATGAGTCTCTCTAAGTCCCCCAAGGAAGAGAAAATGACTCAAAGAGTCAAGAAAAACATGAGCCAAAATGTGAATGGAATTCTTAAGGAGAGATGTTCTAGCGTAGTTCATCATGTCCAAATTTGATCCACAAAGCCTTCATTGCATCCCGTTAAAGACCTATAGGATCTCAAGTTGAGTGAGCTTACATTAGTGGTGATTTACACGAGGGACAAGCCTATGGTACTTAAAGCCGGACTTGTGGCATTCTTTTGAGAGTGAAGAATGCACCTCTTGATAATACCAATTCTGAGAGTACATTCGATATGGTGAGATGAGCTCATGGAGAGTATAGGAGAAAGAGTCTGGGATCCACAGCGACTTAGGTGAGAGAGAGAAGCTCTTTGATGAATTGAGTCAACTCTTGAACCTTTGGTGTCACATAAGACCTGGTGAACTAAGAAAGCCATTGCATGATGTTGTCACTAATGCATTTGTGTTTAAGGTAATTGTTAGTCACAATTGAAGCTTGATGAAGTCACATTTGAAAAACTGAAATACTTTTTCTTTTTCTTACGGAGGTGGGGGTATCTTGTTTGCTTGAGGACAAGTAAAGAATTAAGTTTGGGGAGTTGATAACTAGGGACTTTTACCTATTATTTACTCTCGTTTTCTTAGGTTTTGAGGAAAAACTGCATTTAGATACTCCTGAAATCTAATGCAAGGTGCTTAAATTGCAGGATTTGAGTTAAATTGAAGAGAATGGCTAAAGATAACTCAAACAGGAGCTAAACTTGCACAGCCCAGGAACCCAGCAAAAGCGCTGAGAGAGTTGTTATTTCGCTGCAGTGGAAGCCACTCCGCTGTAGCGGAATTCTGTTCGCTGCCACGGTCCAAACTTTAGAGAGTTGTGTTTTGGGACCCTTTTAAGCCGTTGTCCATGCCATTATTCCGCTGCAGCGCTTTCCTTGCAGCTGCAACATTCAATAATCCGCTAGGAGCGGAATTCAAACTTCAGAGAGTTGCCAACATCCTTCACAATAGCGCGGTAAGCGATGAAATTCCGCCGTCGCACTTTCATGTTTTGCTGTAGCGATTCAGTTTTCTGCTGGGAGCGGAATGGAGGTTCAAAGAGGCAGCTGATTCAGAAACGCGGTCCACGCTCATTATTTTGCGGCCACGAAAGTCATTTCGCTGGGGCATCTAGAATTCCGCTGGGAGCAGAATCTCCATAGGGCAATTTTGTCCAGTATTTTCAGCCTTGTATAAATACTACTTTTTCTCATTTTTAGGGCATCAGACATTTAGGGAGCTCGTGAATAGTGTACTTTTTCTATTTTGAGTAATTTTAGCTTAGATTCTACCATTCTTCTTAGATTTTATCCTTGTACTCAACATCTATGGGTTTAATTTCATCTTCTATCTTAATTTCTTCCATGAAAATGAGTAGCTAGACCCTCAAGCTAGGGTTGTGACCCAACCCTAGTGTGGGTAACTAATGGGTCTTCTATTTTAGGATGAATTTGTGATTAGGTGTGTGATTTTTAGTCTATTTCATTCTTAATTCACTGAATTAGTGGTTGCAAACACTGATTCATGCCTTTTTTACTAGGGTTATTCTTGAGAGAGATGACCCAAGTCTAGGTAAATAGGTTAACAAGGAATTGGGGTGAACTCAAGAGATTGATAGCCCCAATTACAGGGTAGAGACTAGAAATAGTGATACCCAACTTGAGCCATTTCATTTGTTTTGTTGAAACACCCAATTGAGCTTGAGAAAGCCAATTCGGGCAAAGTGACCCAAATTACCGAGAGGTATTGGGTGAGCAATTTAGTATGAGGTTATGTCACATGCCCATAATTCACAAGTCTATCCTAGAGTTTAGACCCGGTTAGATACCCACCTAGGAGTAAGTTGCAACCCTAGTGCCTTTAAACACTTGATAAATATCCCACAAAAATATTGTAGTTAGTTTAACAATAGTGATCTCTAGAACTAAATTTAGTATAAATACAAAACCATCCATGTTTATAAGAGAAATTAAGAACAAGGAACACTATTAAATCAAATAGAAACTCGACTCCCATTGCATAACTCCCTGTGGATATCGATATTGATCCCAACCCTGTCAGGTAAAAGCTGCTTCGACCTTGCCTTGCCACTTAATAGTGGTATAGGTGGGTGTAGATCAAGACATCAAGGAAATATTTTCATTATATCAACAAAATATGTACAAAGGGCCAGCCAGGGCCCTACAAAATAAAAAGGAAAAAGAAGTTACAACCTAGTTATGATCGGGGCTAGTCCCCTCGATACCAGCCTCCACCCAAGAAGCTTCTTTGAAGGCATCTTCTTCAGCAACCTCACTGCCATCTTCTCTACTACCGGACCTGCGATCATCATCATCATCATC